>JANHZU010007680.1:32091-45878 GCA_032468055.1 Acrochordus granulatus | reverse complement strand
ATTGGAAAATGCATTTAACAATATATCAATCTCTTTTCAAAATGTTGCAGAAATACTGTAAAGCTGCAATTCAAAATGCTCTTTTAAAATCTGTGGAACTATGCATATCCATATATGATGATATATGTGTTACTTTTCTGCCTTCAAAATCTAAACAATAAAGGCCATCTGAGCACTGAAGTTAGATTTGAGGAATATTGCACCAATTACCCCCCATTCATGCATCGTATCCATTATTATAAATTATATCTCCATTAAATATAATGTGCTCCCATAATCTGTTATCCCAACCCAAGCATTATTTGCATATAATGGTTGCTCATTTATAATATTTATGCCCATTCTTCACTTTTATTAGAAATATAATTTATGTAAAAACATTAAACACAGTTAAGAGGAGAGCTTGAAATACAGACATACTTAACGTTTATGAATTAGGCATGCAGTGCCATTTTAAGTGAGCTTGCTCAAAAGTAATTTTACTTTATTTAGTGGGACTTGCTTTTAGGTAACTGTTCTGCAGCCTAAAGCAGTAGCAAGAGCAGCAAGCAAGACATTTGTCATTCTAAAAATGAGCCAAAGTTAACAGGAAAAATATATATACATTATACTTTGAAATGATACCTCTGGCTTAACAAAAAAATGTGTAGATCTAAATATCTTTGTTTTAAATGCTGTAGAGAAAGACACAGCTAGGCATTCTTAGAAAGTTATGGTCACCTACAAATAGGATAGCTCTATATTATCTGGACAGATTTATATTCAGCAACAGGAATGGCACTGAGCCTTAAATAAGCATACAAATGCCCTATTCTGCAAGAAGACTGTGTTTGCCTTTCCTAATGAATGAAAGCATTGATTCAGTTACGTTTGCCTATTTGATCCAGATCTCATTTATTGTTAAAGTCATTCCACAGAGAACAAACTGGTATAAATGGCTTTGGTTTCTATCCCATTCATACTCAGTCATCATTCACTGGAGAGGAAAGGCTTGCCTGTCTCTGGTGGCAGTGGATCTGCATCATTACAAAGGAAGGGACGAAAGAAAATAACACTCATCACTGAGGCATCTCATGAAAAATAAATAAAATGGTGCAAAAATAAAATCCAGCGGTGGCAGATATGTCATGGAAGAAAGAAGAATGACACAAAATCAAACATGAGAAATGCAAGCAAGTGAAATCCTAGTGATTGAATAATGAAGCCAATGATGTTTTTAATCACATAAATGAATAAAATTCTGACATAGTCCCAGCTATTGTCAGCTGATTCTTGGTGTATCAGGTTCCTGATATACAATTGCTACCAAATGTGTTGTATAATCAGTCTTAGTATATCTCAAAGGCTGCTTTTGTGGGTAGCATTTTAGCTATACATGTTGATATACAGCACTGTGTCATGAACACATCTATATGCCTGCACATCTATATGCCTGCACATCTATATGCCCTTTGTAAGACATAGTAGGACGATAGCAGGCAATTTATTAGAATAACCATACTGATAGTACTGTGCATCATTTCCTAATACAAGCTCCCATGTATTCTTTATTGTATTTTATAATCCATGTATTCTGTATTGTATATTATAAAGACATCAGCAGAATCTCTCGGAACAAAGGGAGACTAGAGATCAAGCACCTGCACTCTAAACAGCTGCTTCTTAGATACTCCAATACTTTATTGGCCAAGCATGATTAGACATGCAAGGAATTTGACTTCGTTTCAGCTCTCAGTAGTTGCAAGGTAACAGTATAAGATAATCCATAACAATGTCAGTTATTCAATTCATGCTTTAAACGTTCTACTATTATCCCTGTTCCTAAGAAAACCTCCTTCAGTGGGCTGAATGACTACAGACCCATAGCCTTAACATCTGTAGTTATGAAGACCTTTAAAAGGCTCGTGTTGACTCATCTGAAAGCAATAACAGATCCACTGTTAGGCCTTCAGACAAACAGGTCAGCAGATGATGCTGACAATATGTTATTATATTATATCCTGCATCATCTTGATTCTTCAAAGCCCTATGCAAACATCCTTTTTGTTGACTTCAGCTTTGTGTTTAACACCAAATTGACCCAATTCATTATACCTGCCCATACATGTAAGTGGATTATCAGATAGGAAGCAACAGGTTAGGATGGCAAAATTACATCCAGTATTCAGACAATCAGCACCAGTGCTCCTCAGGGAATGTGTTCTCTCTCCACTACTTTTCTCCCTCTACACAAATGACTGCACCTCTATTGACCCCTCTGTCGAAATACTGAAGTTTGTAGATGACATAATAATCACTGGTCTCATTAAGATGGTGATGAGTCTACATACAGATGAAATGTTGACCAGTTAGCCCTGTGGTGCAATTGGAACAATTTACAGTTGAATACACTTAAAATTGTGGAAATGATAGTGGATTTTAGGAAGAATCCTATTTCTCCCTCCCATACCATACTCAACAAAACAGTATCAGCAGTACAGTCCTTCAAGTTTTGGTATCTATAATCTCCCAAGATTGAAATGGACAGATAACATTAATACCGTTATTAAAAAGGCACATCAGAGGTTGTACTTCCTGCATCAACTCAAGAAATTCAACCAGCCTCAAAAGCTGCTGATATACTTCATCAGAGGAATCATTGAGTCTGTTCTTTGTACATCTATAACTGTCTGGTTTGGTGCTGCAACCATGCAGGACAGGTACAGAGTCCAACATACAGTCAAGATCACATAAAGAATAATTGCAACTAGCTTGCCCTCCATAGAGCAAAGACCCTATATATTGGGTCAAGAAAAGAGCAAAGAAGATATGTACAGATCCCTCACATCCTGGACACACCTTGTTTGAACTGCTTCCCTCTGGTAAGTGCTATAGGGTATTGCATAACAAAATCAGACACAGAGACAGTTTTAACCCAGAGCCATCATACAGCTAAATGCATGAACCATGCTATATGCTGCATGATAGATCACAAGGGTAAAGAATTTCAAATTAACCTATATGTGCATACATACTTATTTAACTCTATACTTATAATATTCCTTTCTACTGGCTGCATACTACTGATGTATACCCAACTTCTTATTTGCTTATGTTACTATTTTATACTGTTGTCTTGCAAATATACTGAGAACCACTGTATCAAGTCAAATTCCTTGTGTGCCCAACCATGCTTGGCCAATAAAAATATCTGTATTTCTTTCTTGGATTCTACCTATATCATACAGAGACTTTAAGAAATGGTGAAATACTAACACTATCTTTTAATTAGAAATGCCAATATTATTTGCATGGTTTCTATTTCAACTTCTCCTGTGATACAAGAGTTCCAGCAAAGAAAAGGAAATAATTTTTCAGCTTCTGCTAGAATTAGTTTTTTTCCTGAGAATTCCTACCTATCCTAGACCTTCATAAAAAGTCCTAAATATTTAATTTTTCAATTATTCTCTTATCACGGAAGAGGCAAATTGCTAAATTAACTAGGCATTTCAGCAGAAATTCATCATTTCTATTCTGGAATAAAAAAAATCCCAGAGTTCTTTTCCTTCTCAATGTTCCTTTAAATACAGCAAATTATGACATCTACCTGATGTTGTCTGGGTTTGGAAGCTAAGTGAGTTCTACCCTGATTAGTGCTTATTTTTGAAGCTACTAAGGAATAGCAGGGCTAGACATAACATCTTGGAAAAAGTACTTCCATACAGTTGCTCTAAATCTAAATGAACATATCCATGAAAGAGCTGAGCTCAAATAAAGGCTTTAAACTTTTAAAAACAGAGCACCATAGGCAACCACAATGATGCATAATAGTATGTGGGAATGACCTTGGGAGATGGGGGAAGAGCCACAGCCAGGGGAATAATCAGATAAGAAGAAGTTTAAACTGCAGAAGGAATATCAGCATATTAAATGTCTCAGAAGGGATCATTCCTAATTTTTGGCCTGTAAAGGCAGTAAGTTCATCTGGCATGCTTAGTTTGGGCATATTTTCTGTTTAGACTACCTCATAAGGCTAACAGAGGAAGATGACAAAATATGACATTGCATGCAAACTCTATCACTTCTTTATATGTGATTTGATATCACACAAAAGTAGTCACAAAGCTGTCAGTTTTGAGAGGTAGTCCAGAAAAGAAGCATACCCAGAAGTACTAGCTATAACTTTATTGTATGGTTACATTAAAATAACATTGCCCATCTGACAGCACATCTCTCTCTTCCTATCTTTACCATCCAAGAAACTAGGGAGTATCCCTTCTGTGACATTTTCCATTTCCACAGTCCTTCTGTGGACTCAGCTGCCACTTGTCTGATCATTGTCTAGTCTGCATCTCTTTCTCCTGTCTTCTAAGGTCATTTACACATACTACTACAGGAGCCATGTTGGTATCATGATGGTATCCAGATTCTACAGACTATGCACAGCAGGTGAATATATTTTTCTTTTATTATTAATATAGCTCTGTGTTTGTGTGTGCATTTTAAAAACTTACAAATTTGGAATCAGAATACTGTAAATGAATTATTAAGATGGGTTTATCCTTATTGTATTTAAGACATATGTGACCTGGACTTAACAAACAATACTGCAGAACTGTCTCTGTCTTTTTCTTTTTTGTGATACAGTATTTATTCACTATCAGAGATGGTATACCACCTCCACTTAGTCATGGAAGAACAAGTAAAACAACAACTATATGAAGTCCAGAGAAGAGGAGGATGCTAATGAACCAAAGGATACTATTTGCCTTCATGCAGCAATAAAGTGGTTTTCCTGCTTTAAAATATTGTTATGCTACTTAAATGCTACTTAAATAGGTGGCCATATGACTTACTTATGCTACCAATGTTGATTTGAATTATGGACAACTTTCTGAGCTTCAAAGGCTGTAACTGTCTGTCCCAAATAACTGGTAGCTTCTAAGTGAAGACACTGGAATGTAGTGAAATGACAAGTGTGAGAAAGGATTGCTGTTTCCCAGACTGATTTTGGAGATGTGAGAAAAGAAATGGAAGCAAGTTGTACACCTTTCTATTCTTAAAAGCCCCGTCAAACTCTTAAGATCAAAAGAATCATACAAAATTCAAAGGGAAAATGCTCAAAATTTATTCATGTAGTTTCAGGATGGTTTGCAGGTTTGGAGCAGATAACTGCAGAAATTATTGTAAAGCTGAAATTCAGGATTTTTCTCCTACATTTTGAGTGTGAAATCTTGGGAAGGTGGGAGTTGCAAATAAGATGCAAACAAATGGATCATGATCATAGATATATAACTCTTTTTTATTTAAAAATTGATCTAGCTACACTTTAAATAGAGTCTTCCCTCTCTTTATAAAGTTCAGTTTAAAGACAAATAATATAAGAAACAGTAAACTCTTGTGTGGGTCAACATTGAATATCTGAATTAAATGAGTATGACTTGAGTAAGCATGCAAATAATTTCATCAAAGACTTTTCCATTTCTCCCTTCATGGATATATTGTATTTCTATCTATAAATACAAATTAATGTAAATGTGATCCCTCTTCAGTATATATTAATATCAGGGATCCAGCAATGTCTTGAAGAAGATTTGGAATCCAGTGCATGTTTCTAAAGCTAATATGAGCAGCTCCATTAGTTTTATCACTTCAGAACTGGTCATGAATTTCTTAAACAGCAGGTACAGAAAACAGATGTGGAACTATTGGATCATGGGGACTGACACCTTCATAACACTATTTACTTCATAAACTATTCCATGTTTGCTAGAATAGCAGCTCTTCTAATGAGGATAGGTCCAACCTGTTAGTATTAAGTCTCCAAAGTCATGATGGATCTCTGAAAGGGTTTAAGTATGACCAGTTTCTTCAGAGGTCTTTACCCAATGCAGATCTTTTTTTCAGTGAAGAGATGCAGAAGTGTCTTCCCTCATACATATCCACAATTATCCTTAACTTGCATTAAGCATAGTGGTTGTAGAAGTGTGTCTTCTGTTTCCTCCCCATCTGTGGATTTCTGGGTAAATATTTTCCCTGGAGTTTTTCATCTCTTATGACAGTGCTGAGAGAAGTAGTACAACTATATACTGAAATATTTGATATACTTGGGAATGCAAACCCCTACTGCTGTTTCTTGCCAATGATAAGCCTGATGTTACATATCATTCCTTTTTATCTGCTTCTGATTAATTTTAACTTAAATAAAAAGAATGTCAGAGATGGAAGTGTTCACTCTTCTATACTGGTGTGTTATTGCCACTCTAAGGAACTTTAGTTTTTCTCTAAAATCAGCAAAGTACTAACATTAAAGCCCCATGCATGTCCATCCAGAGACATAATTAATAAAGTTCAATGGGAATTACTGCAAAATAGATATTATTGGATTGCCACTTAATTAGATATGTGTTTACTTGTAATTCTGTCAATAAAAAATTAACAGAAAGAACTAACATATTTATCTATATGAAAATATTAAGACAAGAAACTGACACTAATCCAAATAACACAAGAATGTTGTAATATTCAGTCAAGAACTGAGCCATTTAAATTTTCTGAAGAAGACAGATCACGCATCCTTAAGTATTTCCTAAAAACATTTACCATAGATAAATATATATATATTTTTACAATTAGATATCAAGATAAATAAATAATTATATTGCCCACAGATGTTACAAATCATTCTTTTTTATCTGCTTCTGGTTAGTTTTAGCTAAAATAAAAAGAATGTCGTATACTGGTGTGATATTGCCAATCTCAGGAACAATTCTATAAAATGATCGCCTCACATATTTTACACAATTTGATTATGATGAGCCTGCTTTCAGCAATAGCTTCTCACTGACTTTTCATGTAACCATACTTCTAGGCAAACAAAGAGTTGCTGAGTAGGCATTAGTTTAGATTCTTACGTTGTTGATCAGTCACACAGTCATGTCCAACTCTTCATGGTCCCATGGACTGCAGCACACCAGGCCTCCCTGTCCTGCACTGCCTCCTGGAGTTCACCCAAGCCCATGCCCATCAACTGATTATGCTATCTAACCATCGCATTCTCTGCCATTCCCTTCTCCTTTTCCTTCAATCTTTCCCAGCATCATGGTCTTTTCTAATGAATCCTCTCTTCGCATTGTGGCCAAAGTACTTGAGCTTCAGCTTTAATATAAGTGCCTCCAATGAGCAATCAGGGTTGATTTCCTGTAGGACTGACTGATTTGATCTCCTTGCAGTCCAAGGGGCCCTCAATAGTCTTCTCCAACACCACAATTCAAAGGCATCAGTTCTTTGATGCTCAGCCTTCCTTATGGTCCAACTATCTTTGCCTACTGGGAAAACCATAGGCTTGAATATTTGGACCTTTGTCAGCAAAGTGATGTCTCTGCTTCTTAATACACTGTCTAGGTTTGCCAAAGCTTTCTTCCCAAGGAGCAAGTATCTTTAAATTTCATGGCTGCAGTCAACATCTGCAGTGATCTTGGAGCTTAAGAAGGTGAAATCTGCCACTGCTTCCATTTCTTCCCCTTCTATTTGCCAGGACATGATGGGACTGGTTGCCATAACTTAGTTTTTTTAATGTTGAGCTTCAACCAGATTTTGCACTCCCTTTCACCCTCATCAAGAGGCTCTTTACTTCATTAAGAGGCTGCATTCAGTTGGGTATATCTTTCTCTTTCTCTCTTGCCTTTTGTTTTCCTTCTTTCTTCAGCTATTTGCAAAGCCTCATCAGACAGACACTTTGCTTTCTTGCATTTCTGTTTCTTTGGGATGATTTTAGTAGCTATCTCTTGTACAATGTTAAGAACCTCTGTCCATAGTTCTTCAGGAATTATGTCTACAAGATCTAATCCCTTAAATCTATTCCTCATCTCCACTGTATATTCAAAAGGGATATCACTGAGGTCATACCAAAACGGCATAGTGAAACTTTCTTAAGTTTCAGTCTAAATTTTGCAAGAAGAAACTCATGTTCTGAGCCACAGTCAGCTCCAGGTCTTGTTTTTACTGACTGTATAGAGTTTCTCCATCTTTGGCTGGAAAGAACATAATCAATCTGATATCGGTATTGACTATCTGGTGATGTTCATGTGTAGAGTCACCTCTTGGGTTGTTGGAAAAAAGAGTTTGCTATGACCAGCATGATCTCTTGACAAAATTCTAGCCTTTGCCCTGCCTCATTTTGTATTCCAAGGCCAAACTTGCCTGTCATTTCACTTATTTTTGACTTCCTGCTTTAGCATTCCAACCCCCTATGATGAAAAAGACATCTTTTCTGGTGTTAGTTCTAGAAGGTATTGGAGGCCTTCAGATAACAAGTCAACTTCAGCCTTCAGTGGGTGGGGCATAGAGTTCGATTACTGTAATGTTGAATGGTTTGCCTTGGATTCAAACCGAGATCACTCTATGGTTTTTGAGATTGTACTACAGTACTGCTTTTCCTACTCTTTTATTGACTATGATGGCTACTCCGTTTCTTCAAAGGATTCTTGCCCACAGTAGGAGATAGAGTGATCATCTGAATTAAATTCACCCATTCCCATCTATTTTAGTTCACTGATTCCCAAGAGTTGATGTTCAATCTTGCCATCTCATGTTTGACTACATACATCTTACCTTGATTCATAGATCTTACATTCCAGGTTCTCATGCAATATTTTTCTTTACAGCATCGGACTTTCCTTTCAACACCAGATACATCCACAGATGAGCATATTTTAGCTTTGGCCCAACTGCTTTCACTCTTTCTGGAGCTACTTGTAATTGCCTTCTACTCTTCCCCAGTAGTATACTGGACACTTTCCAACTTGAAGGGCTCATTTTCTAGTGGCATACCTTTCAGCCTTTTGATACTGTCCATGGAGTTTTCTTGGAAAGGGTACTGGAATGGGTTGCCTTTTCCTTTCAGAACTCTCCACTGTGACCTGTCTGTCTTGGGTGGCCCTGCATGGGATAGCTCACAGCTTCATTGAGTCATGCAAGCCCCTTGTCACAACAAGGCAGCAATCCATGAGGGGGGTCTAAAATTTACCTGCCAGAAAAAAGCCAGTAGAGAATGAGCTACCAGTCTGGTTAATGGAAGGATTCTGGCCAGTATCTCTCAAAGACTTTTCTTAACTCTAGATGAAAACAGTTCTAATATTAAAAAAACATAAAGCAGTGCAGATTAGGGAAATTACATACTCAGAATATGGTTAGTTTCTCTTTATTGCTAGTGAAGTAATGAGATTGACTTTATATTTTAATAAAGACCTTCCCATCTTTAGTTTCTTTAAATAAGAAGTCAGAACAAGAGGAAATAAGAGGAATATAATAGATATTCTCAGTACGTGATGCTATTTTATATATTATTTATTCCACATATCATTTTGTTCCTAATATCTGTCTATCCATCCCAGAAAAGTAAACTTTTATCATTAGCAAGGGGATAAGCATTCCAGAAATGAGAGTCTTTTTGAATTTGGTGGTATATACATTTAATAAATAAAATAAACAAAAATTAATGATAGTTTAATTTCTTAAGGGCTATTCAAAGATATTTCTAAGGCACATTAGATACTATTGCCAAACAACAAATCAACAATATTATTATGATTATATTGTTGATGTCACTGTTCAGTTTTGCATATAATAGGACACATTAGGCTCATTTACAATGGATATAGAAATGCGTTTTGATTTCCAAGCAATTAACATTTAAAACTTATCTGTGTGACAAGCTAATCTAGCCAGTTTTTTCTAAAATTTATCTAAAACTCAAAAAAATCACTCCATTTCACTCACATCTAATTTCTAAATTTCTATTGTTTTGATGGTGAAAATCTCACTTAGTGAAAGTACTCACTAACAGAAGGAAGTCTTGTCAACTAATCTGCAAATAGAAGAATTTATGTTATCTACTTTGTGCAGAAAATATTTGAGCCATACAGCTGCAAAAGGTACTCTTAATATATAAATGGAAATGTAATACCAGGCGTATTGTTGGCACACAAATTTTATGATTTTGATCCTATCAGAAAGCTCCCAAACAACCTTGGACAAAAATTGAGTTGTAAATAGACCACTGAATCTTACAATATAAATGGTCTTTCCATAATAGCTCTTCATTTAAACTTATTTGAAACACTCATATCTTGTTTCCTATCTCAAAGAGGTTGCATACAATCCTAAGAGCAGTAAACAGGACTGCAATCTTGAAAGCAATTTGTATGTAGTTTTGTTATGTTGGCATAAGGTAAAGGTAAAGGAGACCCTGCCAGTCGTGACCGACTCTAGGGTGCGGTGCCCATCCCCGTTTTCAAGCCAAAGAGCCAGTGTTCATCCTGGGACGGCTCCGTGGTCATGTGGCTGGCATGACTGGACACCTTAAGGCGCACAGACACTGTTACCTTCCCGCCGGGAGGGGCGGTACCTATCTATCTACTCGTGCACTTTCGAACTGCTAGGTGGGCGGGAGCTGGGGTGAAACAGCAGGTGCTTGCCCTGCTGCGCGGCAACGCTGGGTTGCGATCCCGGGCCGCCGGTCTTCCAGCCGGCAAGCCGAGCTCTTAACCACTTGCGCCACCGCGCCCCAAGATTAATTATTAGAACTGAATAAAACAATAGAGGTATTCAGCAATGCTCTAACCTTCAAGGAACCAATTTTACAACTCTTTTCAACATCCTGTCTGCCCTACATCCTGTAGGTTCTGTGAGAACCTCATCCCTTCTTCTCTGGACTATAGTCAGAGAAAGGAGAGCTGCCACATGTTTTATCCAGTGACAGAGTTAGGGTTCGTGTTCCACTATCTCTTCTGGCAATGCATATAGTTTATTAGCCATGGAAGGAAATGCCTTGTGATTAAATAAACATATTAGTTCAAATATATTGACATATCTTACTGCTGGGAAAGGCCATATACTAGGGAAATCCAACTTATTTTTGGCAATACAAAAGTAGGTCTTGAATGCTTTGCAAACTAATTTGATTTTGTTGCAAAAACTGTACATGTTTGAAAAACTTTACCTTACTATAAAACTTTGTTTTTCAAAATAAGGCTATTATACCTGCCCGATTACCCAAATGTGAAATTACTAACATGGTTACTTACCAGCTGGGAACTTCATTTCTTTGAAATTTTTGAGAGGAGGTGGAATGCCTTCCCCTTCCACAAGGATGTGGTATTTTTTACGCACACGGTCATGCCTTGCTTCTGACATAGACAGGATATACCGGGGAGCCTTCCAGCTGGTGCAGAAACACAGAAAAACATAGTAATCAAAGACTCTATTTCATTTTAAAATTTCTGCTTTGATGTTTATGAGCCAAAATTATTGTCAAGTCTATTAAACAGAGTGTTTCTTCTTCTTGCAAGCCATTATCAACTTCAACTTTTAGATTTTAGTTCTATATCTCTCAGAAGATTTCAGACAGTTCAACTACCTGTCTTATCATATCCAATCTGCATGAACACCATGGCTATTACATTATGTTACATGTGGCAGAACAACTTTAATAGCTACCCACAAAGTCACATCCAAGAGTTAATTGTTTTAAGGCAGAACATCAAGACAGAAGCACACTTCACTGCAAAGCCTTTTCTTATGCATTTTAACACAAATAAATATTCTAGAGAAATGTCTGTCATATTTTGAGAAACGTCTTATACAACCAGAGTACATCTACCTGGTTTTAATTGGATCGTCATATGTGATGCCCTTTGCCATTTCCTTCACAGACATCAGAGCTGTACAAGAAAAAGACAATTGTCAGAAATCATAAAAAAATAAAAGCAACCTATCTGAACACAGTATTGCTTTATCCTGGAAACAGCTTTCTGTGTACCTCAGCATATAGTCATGCTGGCCACATGACCTCAGAAGTGTCTTTGGACAATGCTGGCTCTTCGGCTATAAAACAGAGATAAGCACTATCCCCTAGAGTTGGACATGACTGGCAGGGGAAATCTTTTACTTTTACCTTTTATTCAATAGAAATAGAAAGCTAAAGTCCCTGGGAAGCACTCATGATTTACAGTACAGATACAGAAAACCTTCCATTCGTGGATTATTCTTCAGCATGGGCATGGATCTGGAATATGCATGTTCCAAGCAGTGGTGTTTCAGGATGGGGGGTAGTAAGCAAAAGGGAAGGTCAACAGAGTAACAGTACATAATAAAAACTAAATTGAAATAAGGCAATCAAAGGCACAGAAAATTGCAATATGCACAGCAGAGGATATAGGAAAGGAAGGAGCAGAAAGAGCAAGGGAGGAGGAGACTCATTCGCCATTTGGACAAGGATTACATGCACCAGCTTTCTTTCTCTCCTGCAAGACCCCTCTCTGGATCTGTCTCAGCTGAAACTTAGAATAACTAAGATGTTAACAGGTTTCAGTTTTGGTTGGACCACAAACCTTTCAGAATGGCCTATCCAAACTTCCAAGCCATAGCACATTTGTTCTACACATGGAGCAAAATATCTGTTTCATTCTCTACTTGCTCACAGTTAACTGTTATTTCCCAGCTATCTCGATTTTGACATCTTCCATAACACTAACACCATTTTCTTAAGTACCAAAACTGTTTGAAAAAATAATTTTTTGCTCTTTACCTCGCCCTTCTGCCACACTTTCCAGGATCTTTTCCTCCTCTTTAAGCTGTTTCTCTTTAGCTGACTCCTTACGTGCTGGGAAAAGTAACATATCATATAGTTAGCCCAGAACCTTCTCTCTACTAATAAATCAAACCAAGCATGCTAACTGCTACCTTCTGCCTTCTCTTTGAGATGTTGGTGTTGATCCAGAAGGCTGATGTTAGATTGAGGGCCCAGGGGAATATCATCTTCATCACCGTGATACTCATTGCCACTGTCCCTTTGTTCCTCTTCCAGCACCCCCTTGCGGCGAATCTGCAGCAACTTTTGCAGCTAAATATACATTAAGGCATAAAGTTAAGAGATGTTAGATGATATTGATGATAATAATATGCCATCTGAGACCTGGAGATTCTGAGTGGTTGCAAATTCTGAAACAGATCACATTAGTAGATTAGTCTTTCATTCAAACTACGGGGCTTTTTATGTTTCCTAAAATGAGATAATAGCAGCACTGAAATTATATTCAAAATAAATTACAAGAGAATTTGTATTACTGTGCTGGATTAATTGGAACTTTAGTACCTATTGTTACAGCAGAGCTCTCAATGTAGCATAACATTAGTATCTTGCACTATTATACTGTCCATAGAAACATTGCTGTCTTGTAAAACAGGTTCATTCAAAAGCTCAAATACCTGCAGAATTTCAGTTCTTAGTTAGTACTTGGAGCTTAGTACTTGAAGTATATTACCATTAAGAACTGTTTTTTATATCTCCCAGTACATGTGGAGAAGCCTATAGAACATCACTGGCTACAGGAATTCTTCATCCTTGGCTGAAGAAAACCATCAACTAGCAGAAGATCCCCCTAGTGAGGCACCACTTTGGCACAGTTGTGGGGCTGGTGTGTTCTGAAGAAGATGAGAGATATGCCAAAGGTTCAACCATATTGGACAGATCTCATGAGAGGAGCCTGATAAAGAGTGTCTCCCTTCCATAAAAAATAGGATGAAACTTAATTTACAGAAACCCATACCAGCTTGGTCATCACCTGGCTTGACAAGGACCATGTGAGGTGTTGGAATTCCTGGACATCTTTCATTCAAACTGCAGAAAAATAAAGCTACAGGACTCTGGAGAAGGAAATGATCACCTGCTCCAGTATCCTTGCTGGGAAATCCCATGGACAGTAACAAAAAGCTAAAAGATATGACACTCAGGCCAAAAGGAGTCC
>JANHZU010007680.1:16596-27012 GCA_032468055.1 Acrochordus granulatus | reverse complement strand
GGATTAAAGGCGAAACGTCTTCGACTTGAGAAAAATCCAGTCCAGATGCCTGTTTTTTAAACTTTGTTGCGAAACTAGACCTATTCTCTCCCTGTCCCAACTTTCTAATTCTATCCATAATGCTTTGATAGAACAAGACACTTGAGCTTTGTATCCATTTCCACATTGTATCAATCCCTAACAGATACCTTGTTTTATTTAACTTCTTTCATATCTTTAAGAAGCAAAAACTACTTAGACTTTTGTTAAATCTGTTTATTACAGAGATTAAAAATCATAACAAAAATGCTCATTTTGTTAGTTTCCTCTAACAAAACAAATAGAACACAAAATCAGTCTAATTTTATAAGGGATTTAAGGTTTTTTTTTCAGTTCAGAAATACAAATGTTAAATAATTCAAAGGGAAACATTAAAGGGACAAATTCATAAAATATGATTGTATGTATAAATAAGTGACTTTTCAATTCAAGGAAATAAGCAAATTACTGTTTCAATTATTTTATTTGCAGAATTCCTTGGTAACTCATTATTATTATCATCAGACAACCAGAATGTTTCAGTTCAAGGAAATAAGCAAATTAGTGTTTCAATTATTTTGCTTGCAGAATTACTCAGTAGCTCATTTTTTTTACCATTAGACAACCTTAATGGATTAAGGTTTACTGGTAAGATACTGAAGGCTTAGTTTTGCAAGTAATATAAACATAATTAAGTCTTAGAGCTCTCTGCAGTTTTCACAGAAATTTGCCTGATTTGCTCCCACCACTAATGTACCTCCAATTTGGTTCACTTTGTGAAATAATATTAAAAGAGCTTAGGGGTGACCTTTCTAACCTAAAATTGGAAAAACACTCCTTTTAATTCTTCTCATTTCGATTGTTTATTTCAAGGTCTTGATAAAACAATGGCAGAGGCACAAGAGGATATTTGAGTAAAGTAATATCATAATCAGCAACAGGTTTACACTTTTTATTGCCTCTTTCTTGGACCAGACCTCTTAATAAAAAAAAAAACATTTGAGAGCCATCAACATTTTGCCAGTTTCATTATGAATCCAACACAAAAGATCCTGTCCCTATCTTTTCTCCTTTTTTGGTCTTGATCTGACCTTTTTGCTATTCTTGATTACCACTTTTTCCATACCTGACTCCCTAGCCAGAAATACAACTTCATGGAGAAGGAAAACCACCATTTGGTCCCTTTCTCTCCATCAGTGACTGAAAGCTGCAAAAATAGAAAGCCAGCTCTGAATTCCATCCAACACATGCCAGCCTTATGCTTATCTCAGTAGTGGATCTCTTTGGGCCAAGTCAGATGTCCCTTACATTCTGAATAGACTTAGCCAGTATGATTTCCAGGCACATCTAATTGTTATATTTTTAAATGACTCTCACTTTCAACCACTATGGGCCCATATTCTCCTGAACCTGCTTCTCTTGAAGAACCTAAAAAAGTATTTAAAAGAATAGCAAAGAGAAGAGATCACTGGTACAAATGAATAAATGAAAGTAGTTTTAATTAGCTTTTCCACCTTCCTTTAGGCTGCATTCTACCTTCCCTGTCACACTGTCACATTGATGACTTATAAGGAATAGGTATTTACAGCCTCTCTCCCCAACCTTCACTGGATTTTAAAGTCTTGGACTAAATGTTGCATTCCTTGGGACTATACTGTAGATCTGTAGAGAATCAGGAAGATAAACCTGACAGAGATATGCAAGCTTTGTTACCAAAACAACAAAGAGTGAAAAATCTTAAATCCACAAAAGACAAATAGCATTTGGAAGAGACTTAGACAGTTATCTCACTAATTCACATGAGTATAAGGGGGAGAAGGTACAGCACAATCAGATTTGCAAAATTTTGTTATTGTAACCACTCTCAGTAAAAATAAAAAGAAAGTTGACTTTTACAGAGATTAGCCAAATCTGTTACCAAGGTGATTATGGGCAAACTTGGCTTAAGTCCAACATGAACAGAAGGAATGTAAAAGTGGCTCAGGCAGTCATCTCCCTAAATCACATGAGTGTGGTGCAGTGGGATGAAGTAAAGCACAATCATATTTGCAAGATTCTGTTAGTATACCAAATTTAATGAATAGTTTTAGTCTTCCTGTGGACTTCCTGTGGACTATTTACGTAATGGGCATCAGTGATTTTTTATCAAAGTGATGGAGGTTTTTCCTATACCTTTGACTCAGAGTTTTCTGAACATACAGCAGGAGGAACTAAGGGTATCAGAAAAACTGATGTAGAGAGAAAGGAAAATGACCTTGATGAAGAGCTGCAAATCCATACCAAAGCAATAGACAAATAGTATTCAGAAGAGATTGACAGCTCCCTAATTCATATTATATGAATGTATAAGAAGACAGAACAGGTAGACTGCAATCCGACTTGCAAGATTCTATTACAGAAAATCTCATAAAAGTAGTTTTAGCTTTCTTGTTGAGTTGATTTCTTGATCTAATCTACCTTGTAGGCTCTGACAAGATCCAAGAAGCTCATCTATTTCTGAACATTCCACCATGCATGATAATTAAGACTATAAACAACATCTTTCAAAAAAATGAAGATATAGTTAAAAGAACTGTCTTTTTAAAAAATTTGTTTATAAAAGCAAAGTGTTTAACAACAGAGGTAGGCCATCTTTTGGTGGCCAAGGGCCACACTTTAGGTAAAGGTGAATGTTTCCTGCCAGACATGACCAACTCTAGGGTGCAGGGCTCATCTCCGTTTCCAAGCCAAAGAAGAAAGAGTTCTTATAACTATATCTTCATTTCCATCCGAAGATGCTTCTGTGTCATGTGGCCAGCATGAATAGATGCCAAAGGTACATGAACACTGTTACCGTTCCCACTGAGTAGATGGTACCTGTTTATCTACTTGCACTTGAATGCTTTTGAACTGTTAGGTTGGCAGGAGCTGAGGTGGAGCAATGGCAAGGGTAGGTCTTGAACTTGAGTTGCTGAGTTTCCAGCCAACAAGCTGGGTGTCTTAACCACTTATGCCATCGTACCTTATTACTTGGAGCTTATTTTTGATAAGAAGTTACAGATTTTCTTGGTTTTTCTATCTTGATCTACCTATTATATGGCTTATATCCCAAGTTTCCAATATTTCATACCAAAAAAGTGGTAGGTAAAGTTGATTTCAAGGAATGGAAAAAGGGTTCTGTGAATCCACCAAAATGAAGTAATTCTTCTTTAGTTTAGCATGTCATTATTTGAATGTACCAGTTACCTCATTAAAGATACAGAAACCATTCTTTATGTTGGCTAAATGCTTCACATTAAACACAATGGAAGCAAAATTTATTTTTATCTACCATAGAATAAGCAAAGTAGCTTAAATATATTTGTGCACTGCCCAAAACTTCTATAGCCTTCTGAATTTGGCCATTCATCAACTGTTTCAAATATTTGCCTTTTCAGAGAAATGAGGCATTTATCTTTTCTTGCCTTAACCTTTATATCCTCTTAGCAGCAAAGATAAATATTGTGGAAACTCATTGGTTTTATGGATTTTAGGAAAACACATCTTTGATTAATTTGATGCCATTTAAAATGATCTGATTTCAAACCAAGCAAGTATAAATGTGCTACTTTTGTAATTACTTTGAATACAATCCTGCAAATGTCTAAGTAGTAGAACCTTAATGGGATTATATTTCTTAGCTGATATACGATTTGAGATATGAAGAGCCTTCTGTTTTAAAACCACTTTAGAAAAATGTGCATTAGGTATGCAAGTATACTCTAGAAGGTTTTCATGTGCCCCCATTTATCCTGAAAGAAAAATAAAAAGGGGATAAAATGTCAATTGGAACAGAGAATAACATTCCCAGTTTTTGTGTGATATGAATACAAACAGACACACATTAACAACTACATTGCATTTAAGAAAACCGTTCTGTATCAAAGAAATGAAAGACAATGGAGTCATTTTTACATAATGATTTTGTTTACCAGTTTTTTATCAGATTATTTAAGAGGGAAAGGAAATTAGTAGTGGAAATCCAAGTATGTTCCAGATTATTTTCACAAAATGCTTTAAGTAGTCAAAACCCTATGGATGACTCTGATTAATAGCATTAGTCTCCTTCCCATTGATTCTTATTTTAATTTTGTTGTGGTTTATGGGTGTGACCAACACCAAAGATCCAGTTAGAATAGATGTAGGACTAGGCTGTTTACAAAACAGTGTGCAAACAGTGTTTTTGAATATGTAAATTCAGTCCTGTTTAATTTATCAGGACATCAATCCATAGGATACCAATACCTGGTGGGAAACTCAGGCAGACGAATGGAGTTATAAATACTAGCATGGAATTTGCTTTAGTGAAATAAAAGGTTTCCTAAGAAAAGTTGCACAATTGAATGAGTGGCATTTAATGATTTACACTGGCATAAGCCAACAATATTAAGGTGTCAGGAGCGAACAATCAGACCTACATGTGTAGAGTTCAAAAGTAGCTGTTTTATTATCCTCTGTCTATTGCAAAGGAATCTTTTTAGACTAGCAGCTTTTGCCTGGGAAAAATTACATAAATCTCAAGGCATTTGCGGGAGGGCAGGATAGTTTCAGATCTTGTTTCAGTAACAGTTCTATATTAACTTCCCATTTGAGCCTTCCTCCCAGCTGGGATCTTGTTCTCCAACATAAAGTTTCCTATTGATTACATTAAAAACAGTGGAAGGGACATTACATATATATACATTATTCAATTATTCAATATATATTCAATGTAACCTAAATTAGAGATAATTGAAAAACACTGTGTCAATAATAGCTATTGTAAATAATATATTTTATCAGTATATTAAACTGAATTACTAGCAGTCCTAATCAGCTGCTATAACCCATGAGTGCTCTGTGGCACACTATTTGCATTTCAAGCTTTAAACTACAAGGTACAAGTTCCGAGAAAGTTTTCTCTTTGTATTCCAAAGGCAACCAAACAGACTAAAGAATCTGTCTTCCCCTTTATATATTCTGGCACAATGCATAAATATACATATAAAAACTAAGTGAAAGAATCACTATAGCAATACTTCTACTACTGTGTAAATAGGGCAAACCTTGCATCTCAAATAACCCAAATTTTTAAAACTAAAGAAAAAAAATTCAGATTCGAAAGAAAAAATTAAAAATCTTCTGAAAAAACTTAACAGGGAAGGAAGGAAGAAAAAGTTTCTGTGCGTAGGAGGTGAGGAACCCCCTAGCAGGTAGAAAGATTGTGAACAAGAGGTAAAGGAAAGAAGGTGGATCCTGTTTGGAGGATACAACTAGGTTTAGAAAACTAAGAAGAGAATGAAGATCTATCTAACCAAAAAGACAGGACCTGGGAAAACAGTAAGAATAAAACCTTTTACTGAACTGCTGCTCAAGAAAATGATGAAGAACAAGTTTATAGAAAAGTTGGGCAAGAGTAAACTGTATCATTTACATGGAGCCTAGGAGAAGGGAGGACTTCAGATCAGCAGTTTAGTGCAATTTAATTGTCATAATTTACCTGTACCATTATACTGTTCTGTGTCCAAATATTGTTTTATAACGATTTAAATAAAACCTGTTGAAAGTTCAGAATTTATTTATTAATCATATTTCTATGCCAGTTTCTTTCTAGTTGTTCCAAGAGGAAGGCGAATGCTCTTTAAAATTTTCCCCATTGGCAGAAATTGTGATGAGAATTAATTCTAAAGGAGGTGAAAGTTATTCTGCTTGAGAAATCTGGGGGAATCAGCTCTTGAACTCAAAACCAGTCCCTGGGTTAAAATAGGAGCCACAGAAAGGTAAGGACTCCCTTGAATCAAGCTCAACTCCTAGTAAATTCATGGTTCATGTACTTTCTTTGCAACAATATTGAATTGGTTTGCAACTGCTTTTTTTCCCTGTTTTTTTCTCCTCTTCATATAGTCTATAGGATTTCCTGGTGATGTCCTGCCAAGTACTATCCAGTTCCAACCCACATAAGCTTTTCAAGATCAGAAATAAATTATTAATTTGTTTCAAGAACTCCCCATCTGTTTTCACATGTTAGATAGAAGAAGACAACCTGATCCCTATTCTTAACACACCATTCTTCTTGATCCACTTTTTTTAGCTGCAATTAATTATTATTTAAGTAAAGTATCGCATAGGTGATATTGTTGCACAGGCCAATGTTTTCAGCTTTTCTTATAAACTACCCAGCAGATTGTTTTCCAGGGTCTTTTGTGCAAAGCTCCCTTCTGCATCTGTGTCTTAAACTTAATCCAATCAAACTCTGTGATTTCTTTCACTGTTTCACAGAAATGGAAACCTAACCACAACTTGTATCATTCCAAAACACTCTCTTCTGCAGCTTCTACAGCCTTAATTCTGACAAGTCAGAGTGAAGGCTGCAAACCTGTTTGAAAGGGCACTTGCTCAAATGGTGGGGGAAGGCTGATGGGATGAGGTTTTCTATTCCCTGTGAACTATTCCCTGTGAATAGTTCAGCACAGTCCTAATCTTATCTAGGTGATTTGGATCTAAAATATGTACCTGGACCTTTGCATGTCTTCATGTAGACCCTTCCCTACTCTATGCTGTTTTCAGCATTATTGAAAGTGACTGGCTGGTGAATCAGGTTAGGAGAAGGGACTTCTTTGTGGAACTCTCTCCTGGAGGAAACATTCCTGGTTCCTGTGCTCCCTTTTTTAAACAATAGCTGAAAACATGATTGTTCACTAGGGTCATTGAAAAAATTGCAGGTTAAATATGCTGCAGAATTAGGCAACCTTTTAGATTGCCCTTTTTTAAAAATAAAGTCTATAATTTTTGAATGTTCATGCTTTTATATTTATGAAATGTTTTTTATTGATTTTTGTACACTGTTCCTGGGGTTTTGGGGAGAAAGAAGATTATCATGATATCATCATCAGTAGCAGACTATGTTTTTCCATAAGTGTCAAATGAATATGTGTTTGTGTACTTGTGCACATGCATGTGTTTGTGAGTGAGTGAGAAAGAGAAGGAATCAGTGTATATGTGTTGTGGAATGTAATCTGGATTCCCAGGAGGGAGGGACTGTGTTCCAGAGGGCAAAGAGGCAGTGAAACATGGAAAATTTGGTTTGGAGGAAGAGAGTTAAAATGGCTCCTCCCTCGTGATTCCCAGAGTGTACCTATAGTGATGGGAATAGTTGCTTTAGTTTAGCAAAATGTCTGTCTATCGGTGAGGAATAATAAGGGAAACTACTCAGAAGTAATTCCAAGTATCTTTTTTAGTTTCTAGGGTGGCTGACATCATGTGTGCATTTGAATGAATAGGAAAGTGTGTAAATGTGTATAAATCAATGTACAGTTAGTCACTTATAAAGGCTGGTATGCCAGCATGCCAGGCACCAGAAGCAAATAAGCAATATGCCAAGATTAGAGCTCTCTGGATCTATGTACTCTTTGAAAACAACTTAGTAGTAAGAGTCCTTGATTTAGAAGAAGATTTAGAGCTTACTTGTTCAAATATTTACCTGATTTATGGGTTGTATTGTAAGAGCTCTAAGGCTAAGTCTCAGTAAGAGCACTGTGAGAGATTTCTAAAAATGAAGCAAAGAAGCAAATGTAACTGCTAATCTGTGCATGCTGTGAAACATTAATTATGCATTTCAAGTGAGGAGAATAAACAAGAAATAATTTAATCTGTGACATAAAATAAACTGCCAATGAATCCTTTCTGAAGACTTTACTGAACAAATACTTGTTTTCAGTCAAAAAAGAAATGTTTGTTCCTGAAGTCAGAAGCTTTTATTAAAACATTTTGTAATTATTCCTTATGTATTTTTTCTTTATTTTAAATGGAAAAGATGACCACTCATGAGTGTATGCTGCTTCAAGAAGCAGTGTCCCCTCCTTTTTATGCACATTATTTTTATATGAATGTGTTTTATATATAATTGATTGTCCAACCATTCACTTTATGTGTAAAAGAATTGCTATTATGCAATTTATACCAGCACAGCCAATTTCTGCCAGAGGTCTGGAAACATGCCTAAACTTTTACCATCCCAAACCATTTGAACATTTCCCCATCAAAAATCTCATGCATCTACCGTCATACTATGCAGTTATTCTAATTGTGAATCCTTCTCTTTTTTACCTTCATATCTGCAGTAGCTACTACAGAATCAAAACATTCATTAACATCTTGTCCAACTCTCTTGCCAAATAAGAGGAAAAGACCTCTTTAACATTAGAAAAACTTGGGCATATTACATTGTATCAGAATTAATGAAGGATATTTGTTCCTAGGATGAGCTTTCATCCAGGGCATCTATTGTGCACAACATAACAATGGAGGCTCATAAAATTCATAGTGTCGTGATGTATTCCACCTCCTTTTTTGCCATGCTAACTACATGCAATAGAAATCCACAAATTCTTATCTGAAGAAAAGCTCAGAAAATGCTTTCATTGTACATAAAGCATAAGGCAAAGAAGAAAACAAGGAAGAATAAGATGCTAAATATGTATGAGAACTTTTATTGATGCACTTGGGTTGCAAAAATTGATACCATATCCTACAATCACCATTTTTCCCACCAGTTCAAAATCTGGCTTTATGAAAGATGTTCAGGGAATATAACCATAGTATAAATTGAGGGTAGCTTGTATGCTGATGGAAGTAGTACATGTCCTAGCAGTAAAGAGGCAGAGATCTGTCACTCCTGTTAGTTGCAGAAGTGCAAGGGCATCAAAAGGCAGGTAAAATTATTTTAATGTTACTAAAACACAGCAATGGCACTACATTTATTTATTTATCAAACTTATATGCTGCCTAACTCAAAAACGACCCTCAGTGGCTTACAATAAAAGCATAAAATGACAACATAAATAAAATAATTAAAACCATTACAATTAATACAAATAAAAATAAAATCCAGCTGGACAAAGAGGGGAGGAGCAAAAACATATGTATAAGGGAGAGGTCAATGTTCTGTCACCAGCCACCTCCAAGATGATGTACCCTCATTGGGGCCCCAAGCCAACTGGCAGAGCTAAGTCTTAAGGCCCTTCCAGAAAGCTGCAAGGCTAAGAGCAAACCTCACCTTGTGGGCCATGATATTGCATAGAGCAGGAGCCACAGCAGAAAAGGCTCTCCTTGACCCTGCCAGCCAAAATTCTTGGCTAACAGGATCTGAAGCAGGTCTCTTCTGCTGGTTCTGGTGGGGCAGGCTATCCCCATTGGGATGAGATGATTCCTCAGATAACCTGGTCCCATGCCACAGAGGGCTTTAAAGGTCAAAACTAACACCTTGATTTGCCCCTGGAAGCAAACTGGAAGCCCATACAGCTTGTGGAATAAAAGTGTTACATGAGCCATTTTATGGGCCCCTAAAATCATCCTCACCACCACATTCTGCACCAGCTGCAGCCTCCAGGTGCTCTTTAAGGGTAGCCCCATGTAGAGTGCATTGCAGTAGTCCAGCAAAGAGATGACTAATGGCATGAATGTAGTCAAAGGCATGACTGAGCATAGGGATTCCTGGACCAAGAAAGTGCACAAATAGCACACAACCTGAAGTTGTGCAAAGGCCCTCCTAACTGCGACTTTCACCTGTTCTTTGAACAGGAGTCACGGGTCCAGGAGAACCCCCAGATTGCCTACAGGGCCTGTTTGGGGCAGTACAACTCTATCTAGAGTTGGAGATGTTAATATCCCAGAACCATAACCTCCAGACATCCAAAGCCGCTCAGTCTTGCCAGGTTTCAACCAATGCCTGTTGTCTCCCATCCAGACCTGTACAGCCTCCAGACACTGAGTCAGGGCTGAGACAGCAATACTTGGATCACCAGGGAAAACAGAGTATCATCAGTACTGTGGCAACAGGTAATCTCACCCAGCAGTTTCATGTAGATGGTAAAAAGGAAAAAAAGAAAGTACTGAGCCCTGAGGCACACCACAAAGTAGTGGCCATAGACTGGACCTCTCTCTCCCTATTAAGACTGATTGGGACCAGTCTTGAAGAAAGGAGCCAAATCAGTGCAAAACTGAGTACAGCCCTATTCCCCATAGCTGACCCAAAAGGATACCATGGTTGATGGTATCAAAAGCTGCCAAAAGGTCAAGGAGACCCAGGATGGATGCACTACCCCCATCCCACTCTTGCCAGAGGTCATCAACAAGTGCTACCAATGCTATCTCTGCCCCATAACCAGGCCAGAACTCAGACTGAAAAGGGTCCAGATAATCTATTTCCTCCAGGATCCTCTGCAGCTGCCATGTTACATTGTAGTACTGTGGAACCTTGCAAGATGAGATTGATCTGTTCTGGAAGAACGCTCTTAGTGCAAAATGCTCTTAAACCGAAGCAAGATTTCCCATAGGAAACAATGGAAAGTCAGATAATCCGTTCCACACCCCCAAAAATATTCACCAAAAAATCATTTTCAA
>JANHZU010007679.1:282595-298027 GCA_032468055.1 Acrochordus granulatus | reverse complement strand
AAATCCAGTCCAGATGCCTGTTTTTTAACTTTGTTGCGATGCAATTACCCTGGACGAGTGAGAGTCTTCACAGACATTTGGCTTTTATGTTTTTTTATTGTAAGCTGCCTAGAATCACTTATTGTAAGAGGGCTGGCTATATAAATGTAGTAAATAAAAAAAATAAACTTACTGCGGGTTGAGAGGACGTGCGTGTTCTTTAAAAGAACAACAACTTAGACATGTTGAACGGTCACAAAAAAAGGGTTGGGAATAAATAGCTTCAGGTTCCGAAATGCTCATTTGTGATAACAACTCGTGATTTAATCCTTGGGATACTGTACAGTATTTTAGAGTTTTACAGCAAGCTGGATTTGAAGGCACAGAGGTGATTCGGACCACACGAGGGCGCTCACATCACGCAGCTCCAGGCCATGAGGCGCATCCGCTTTATGACAGCCCGGCAGATGTGAAGGGAGCGCCCCCTTGCACTCCAAATAACTTTTTCCTCTTCGAAGGCAGAGTGCTGCAGAGCCGGGGCTGGCATGATTCACTAGCTTAAGAGAAAAGCACGTGTTGTCTTTTAATTCGGCATGAAATAAAAACTGTCAGTATCAGACTACAGTATACAGAGTGATTGGAGGCAGGGAGTCGTTTCCATCCTTTGTTTTCTCTTCTGCCAGACTTAGGGATACCTCTTTTTCTTGGATCATGCAATTTTGGCACTCCTGGCTTGAAGAGCAGAGCACAATTGAAATTATGTTGAAAGCGTAATGCGATAATGAAACAATGCAATAACGAAGCAATCACCAATGTCTTTCCAGTTTCCAGGGCATATACATGCCCTGCACAATGGCCAGTCTTGCAATTCTCTTGCAACTCGAATTCTAACTAGGCCTTCTAGTTAGTGTTGATTCCTAGTAACTGCCTGGAGAAGTCCCTTTCTTAGCAAGATTTCAGAAGGGGTTTGCCCTTACCTGCCTCCCAGGGCTGAGAAAGAAGGATTGGCCCAAGCTCACCTGGCTGGCTTGGTGTCTAAGGCATACCAGGCCCTGGGGCCTCACAGTTTTTAACTCCTACGCCAAACTGTTTCGCTGTTTTTCAACTGCTGTAATTTTACATCCCTTGAGATCAAAACGGTTTGAAAAACAGAAATTTTAAAGGCAAATTAAATTAGGGAAATATGCTCTAATGCACCATATATTTGTACATTTAGGTTTTGCTGTGCACTTTAGGTTAAATATATAGTATATGAAGAATGTATACACTTAGACTTATAAATCCCTCCTCTTAATCATATTGCAGTATCTGAGTTCACACGTTTTGCTCAGTTTAATTTGGTTTAGCATAATACCTGAACCTAGCTATTATGATAAACTACTGCTTGTGTATAGTACATACAGTATGTAAAGCTGGCCATTATGTTTCATTCAGTCAACTATCAGGAGTCAGCTTTTAACATTTCTTGTAAATATAAATTATACTAAAATAATTTCTTTATTCATTTATAGAGTGATGTTGCAGGTTCCTAGTGTGTTCAAGAAGAATGGCTGCATGCTTCTGATAACCTTAGCAGAGCTTAAAGGTTAAGATACTTATTTCTATGCCTCAGAAATCATGGCATGATTTTTGCAGATCAGATTACATTTCAGGCACAAGAAGAAGACAGAGATTTTCCTTTCAGTTATCAAGAACTACATACCTCACATCTTCCAGTTTTATATTCCTAACCACAATGAATTTACTCTTAAATAAAGGCTCAGTGTTCTAATATGATCTCTTAAACCCTGGAATCTACTGCCATCCTGTGGCCATATTACAGTTTTCCCTCCACATGCCACAGCAGAGGTGACTTACCATCAGGCTTTGGATGTCCCAGGACTTTTCGGATTTCAGCATTAGTAGGATTCTGGCCTAGTGCCCTCATCACATCTCCGCACTGATTCAGCTGGATTTTGCCATCGCCGACCCGATCAAAGAGCCCAAAGGCCTCCTTATAATCTAGATAGATCAGATCAAACTTTGATACAGCTCTTAGATTATGTGGCCTTTGAACTGGAGACCTGCAGGGGCCTGGAGTGTGATGGAGATAAACTGTCAAGTTTGTCCTGCTGCCGGTGTCAACTAGAGGATTCACATGTAATCCCAAGAAACTGGATACTGCCCTCTGCAACATCTGCCTGCCCAGTTTCTGTCATTTGGCACAGTGAAGAAGAAGAAGGCTTCCCAGAACTAAAGGCAAGTTCTGTTGAGAATCATCTAGAGAGATGATGTTGGTGATCGGAAAGGGTTCGACTCTTCTTATTCTTAAAACACAGAGATTCTCAATTATCCTTCAAAAGGGCATCATTTTCTTGCTTCCAGAATTTTGTCATTGGGGAATTCATCCCTTCTGTTTCACACTGCTCCTCGGGTATAGAGTTGAGCTCAGATTTTATACCCTGACCCTCTCTTTAATAACTGAGCTAATTAAGCAGGCAACTTTATAGCAAGATTCCAGTGCGAAGAACAATTAAAAGTCCTTCTAGGTCTTTTCCTCCTGGCTACATTAATGAGCATCCCCTCCCTCTCTTGAATTGGCAGAAGAGTGTGTGGCACTGCTTGTCTTATCCCAACAGCTGATGTCTTTTCTTCTTCTTTAGCAAGACTGCAGTTGTAGTATGGGATAAGTTTGCTGTCCCATCCAGCTTCACCTGCCAATGGGAAAAACAGCCAACTTTCCCTTTGTTTAATATGTATTGAGGGTAGTCTTGGACTCAGTTGACAGACTGTCTAAGTGACACATGTTTAAACATTCTTCCAAAAGAGCACTAAGCCTATGGCTGTTAGGAGCTGGCATAATGCCTCTCCAGAGCATTTCTCCTTGGGGAGAAGCAGCTGTAGAAGCCAGATACCAGTTTTTTTTCCAGCAATATAAACTGAATGGCCATGAAATCAGAAATGGGGAGGTGGAGAGGGAGTGGGCAAGAGAAGCTGTGCAGACTTCTGATGGGGTCATTACCAACATTATCAGTGAGGCATCACGGATCATTCATACACAAGGAAAAAACATTGCTTTAAAATTTAACCCGCTAAAGATGAATTTAGGCTGCCTTCATGGTAAGCTGGAGATGCAACAAAGACAGCATCATGAGGATTTGTTGCTGGTGACACACTGTTGTGTCATTGTTTGCAAGATGTGAGGATGAGCCCACAAAACAAGTCAGACTCCTAGTAGAGATGTGCTGTCATTTAAAAGTACTCTTGTATTCAGGATGGGAAAAAAATATATTGTAGTAAATTTAAAAGGAATCTTAGAGTATCCTAAAGCTGAGATATTTATTGCAGAAGAACTCTTATTTTTTTCTTCACATGAAGATAAAAAGGGAGGGAAAGCACATTCAGACTTGCAAGGCTGTGTTATAATAACAGTAATATTAGCCTACATAGCATTAGTTTCTTAGTCTGGTCTTTCTTATAGGGCTGACAGATATCTATATCGTAATACAAAGTACCTTGGAGGAAATTCACATATAGGTTTACCGGTAAATTTCAATATACAATTTGTGCCCACGCTTCCTTGGGATATTCAGAAGTAGGCCAAGATAACAAACAAGAAAGACACAAATTGTACCTGAATATTATAAAATGAATTGCTTTCTTAATGGCTTTGGAACAGTAGACTCAACAGAAATTTAGTGTAAAGCAGGGGTGTCCAACCTTGGCAACTTTTAAGATGTGTGGACATCATGGCTGGGGAATTTTGGGAGTTGAAGTCCACACATCTTAAAGTTGCCAAGGTTGGGCACCTCTGGTGTAAAGTGTGATAGTGGAATTCCTGTATCTTTAATATCTGGACAGGATTGAAGAGGCTACATTCTTCATCCTCTGCTTGTCCCTGCTGCAATTTTGGTATCTAAAAGGAATAAAATCCTGGCTGTGCTATTAAGCAGATCCACGTTCCTTCACAAATCTGGTATCAGCTCTCCCAAAGTAAATCAGACAGGAAACATGACTAGATGAAATAATTCTACCTTATTGTAAAGCTACATTAACAGAATCTTGCAAGTTTGAAAGTACAGACTTCCCGCTGCCACTTTTAACTGCTTGATCCATTAGGGTGGGTTTTTCCCTGACCATTAAGCCACTGGGAAGTTCTGCTCCTCTCGTCTGATGGTTTCCTAGGCAGCATCTCTTTCCTCTCTTTCTCCAAGATTGTCAGCACATTTTATTACATCTGGCCACATTGGACCCAACAGGAATAAAAAATAATTCAGTCTCTTCTGATTTATAATTGACTTTTGCAACAGATTTTAGGTCTGCATGGATCTGAATGAATCTGATAATACTGGTTGAACTATGTACAAGGATTGGGATGAGATAAATGAGTTATCTTTGTTATTGTTTTCTCTGTTAAAGTTATAGGGCTACTATTCCTGACACCAGTTCCCTTAACATCTGTTTCTAATTATAGGAATCACTGGTCATTTCGTTACCAAAAAAAGAGGTAAAGATTTCCCCTTTCAGTCATGACCAACTCTAGGGAGCAGTGCTCATCTCCGATTCTCAGCTGGGGAAGCTAGTGTTTGACTGAAAATGCTTCCATGGTCATGGTGCTGGCATGACTGTATGCCAAGGTGCATGGAACACTGTTACCCCTCCCACTGAAGGTGGTACCTATTTACCTACTTGCATTTTGCATGCTTTTTAACTGCTAGGTTGGCAGGAGCTGGGCAAATAACTGGAGTGCCCGTTACGCAGTGCCTGGGCTGACTGATCTTCTGGCCAACAAACCCAGCATCTTAACTGCTAGACCACCATGCCCCACTACATTTTATTACAGTGGAGGAACAAATAAAAGTTGTCTGTTGTGTTACACGAATGCTTGCTTGCACATTTGCTTTTGTTTATGTTCATTTATGCATAAATGTATGGTAAGATAAATCCAGATCTCTTAGTAGCCAGTGATATGTAATTAACTCACCTTCTAATTGCTCTTTGGTGAATTCAATCTAGATTAAAGAAATGGAAAATTTTGTCATTTACCAGAACAAGTACAAATCCTTACAGTAAAAAATCACACTAGTCAAGATACTTTCATGTTCATCAGTTCTACTGTGATGAAGTGCATTGTTTTAAAAACAAACTTCTGCACTGAGCAGTAGCTACATGGAAGGAGGACCATTTAAGGCTTACCTAGAGCATACATTTAATTTGCTGTCTCTTTAAAATAAATGAATCTGCCCATCTGAGCAAGCATCTTATTTTTTAATTTATAGGTTTTGAAGACACTAAGCGACAACTATTGAGGATTTTTTTAAAAAACATAGAGCAGATCAACATTTTATTAAATACCATATAATGTCATATGCATTAAATTATGTAACCCTCCATATTTATTATTTTTATATACCTGTTTACAGCCTTCAAGTCAGTGCATGAAGTTCCAGTCCATCATGCTGGGAGTGATCAGTGGAAAAAGGAGAAGGGGCTACCCTAGTACTTGGTGACTAGACATTATAAAGGATGACCCCAGGATGACCGTGGAGGATCTGAAGGAGGTGGTGTGAGACAGAGGGACATGGAGAATGCGGATCCGTAGAGTGGCCGAGGGTCAGTTTACAGTCGTATCCTACTTAGCTATGAGCATAAAATGAGAGTCATTTTGATTTAATGTTCCAGCTTAGAAGCCAGGAGACTTTGAGTTCTGGTCCTGCCTTAGACATGAAAGCCAGCTGGGTGACCTTGGGCCAATCACTCTCTCTTGACTACCTAACTCCACAGGGTTGTTGTGGGGAAGATGGAAGAAGGAAAGTGTATTAGGTGTGTTTGCCTTATAGGGGAGATAAAAATGATTGACTGCTCTGGCAAAAAGCCACTTTTTTCACCTGAGCCCTAAACCTTCTGTAGGTCTTGTGGATACAATATGAATGCATGTCTGAGCGTGAGAACAAAATGGCGCCAAGAGTGGCTGGTATTGTTCTAAGAAGCCTCTTCACAAGGGTCCCACTGCGGCCAGAGAGAGAGGAAAAATTTGTGCTGTCAATCTGTTTAGCCCTTCTGTGTCAGGGTGTGAAGCAGGCTAACTCTCCCAAAGCCCTTGCCTGCAGTATTTTTATTCCCACCAATAAATTGACCCAAGGGAAAAATTTTCAAAGCACCTTACTGTTGGCCTAATTAACCAAGGTATGATATCCTTTGCATTTTTAGCTGTACTGTGTGTATTAGTGGACACGTTATTATTGTGCACGGGCATTCCTCCTATTATCTATTTGCAGTACAAGACAATAACCTATCTGAAAATTTGACCTGAAGCATTTGCTTGATTTGGAGGCCTATGAGCAGTGCAGCCCTGCAATAATGCTGTCAGGGTTGAAGGGATCCAGAGTCCGATAGTCTCTGAGAACGTCTCAAAATCTCTAAGAATCTCTTCAGAAGGCTGGCTGGGGAATTCTGGGAGTTGAAGTCCGCACATCCTAAAGTTGCTAAGATGGAGAAGCATTGCTATAGCTGTTCTAAATATGGATTTGCTCTAGATTCGGCATCTTAATTGGAGTCCCTACTGCACTGTTTGGGAATCCTGCACCAGGACAAGGACATAGCTGTTGACTGAACACTCTGGTCCTCTCACAATTTGATTTGTCACTTCAGAAGGTGATATCCCAACAAAGCAGGGCTACTGAGGTAGGACTGAAATAACTACACTCTATCCTAAGCCCCCTCCCTGCTGGTAGCCAACTGTCTCTGTCCTGGCTTCCTGAGCATGCAGACCAAATACCAGGCTTTTGCGCCTGCTGCTTAGACCTGTTGTTAAAATAACAGGAGCTCTTTCAATTGCTAAATTTATCTCATTCCTCTACCCTGCTAACCTTAGCTTGCCAACCTTCCCAGTCACCGCTGTCTGATGGCAAAGACTCTCTTATGTTGGGGAAATGATTTATTGTTCAATCTTGCATACTGCCATAGAGTGCAAAAAATGAAATGCCCCCAATTTCAATTAAAAGAACTATAATTAAAACTAAAACTTCCACGGTATGTGAAGATTGAACCATACCTAAACTTAGAGCATCATTTATAAAAATGATTTATTTTTTAACATCATTTATAAATTTAGAGCATCATTTATCATCATCATAGAGAACCAGTTTGGTCTAATGGTTAAGGCAACAGGATAGAAGCTGGGAAATAATGAGTTGTAGTCCTACCTTAGCCATGAAAGCCAGCTGGTGACTTGGGCCAGTCTCAGCCCAACTCACTTGTAGGGAAAATAGGAAGAGGAAGTATGTTAATTAAATATGTTTGCCGCCTTAAATTATTTCTAAAAATAATAAAAGTGGGATAAAAATAAATCACGACAATCTGGCAGCAGCAATCTCTATTAAAACCTCTTCAAAAAATCTTCTGTCTTGACTTGCTTGCAGAATGTAATCAACAATGGAAGCTAAACCACTTTTTCTCTGATCTATAAAATGTCCAGAGTTGCTTAGAAGTAGTGTGAAGACTCCGAATGTCTCAACTCAGAGCACTATGAGGATTAGATCTCATCCAGTGCAGAGGCTAAGAAATTGGGGTTATATGTTAAAATACATTTCAAATAAAATTATCATTATATATAGTGAAACCGCTGGGCTCTCTTGGTGCAGTAGGCTGGTCTTTGGTACAAGGAACTGAGACCTAGATTCTTGTCTTCTGTTGAATTTATGTATAATAAATTCTGGCTCCTGAATTTGTGTTAAAAGTTCTTAAATCTTTGTCATTCCATAGAGGTATACAGACAAAAATAGGTGTCTGTATAAATGTTGCATCAGAAAAAAAATGGTAGCAGTCCTTGTTTCTACAGAAAGGTGTATATAATTGCTTTTACTACTTGTAGATCTCATGCAATTTATTTGGAAGTTGAACTCAAAGATCAACTCTGGGTTCAGTATTCTCTTCTCTTTCCAATTCTGGCCAGCCAGTTGCCTTGAGAAGCAGTTATGCTATTGTAGTCATGGTAATTTCCTGTGGCATCTGTTATTCCAGGTTATATTAAGTAAGCAGGGTTAACTTATCTAGACACACAATCAGCTGCACAAAAATCCAAAGGAATGCAGCCATTTAACTTTCTGCCCTCTAATCTTTTAACTGCTGTGATAACTAAATCTCTTATCTTATAAATTACAAAGTGAACTCAAAATGTCTGTAGCAAAATGTCTATTACAACTCTCTCATTCTCCTTATACCCCCAAGTTTCTAATTTCTTGTTTCACAAAAAATTAAATTCAGAAAGTTGCCTTTTCTCTTTCTTGCTTTTCTGAGAAATGGGAACTATAGCTATACAGATGAAATAAATGATTTGAAAAGTCTCAGGAAATTAGAAGCTATTTGACCCCTATGAGAGACCAAATTGCTTCCAGTGGAGAGTTAGCAAGTCAAGGTAAAGGAAGACAGAGCTCTCACAAAATGAAGATCAGGATTTAGTAATAATAACAAAACCAGATTAGATTTGCACATAGAAAAAGTGTGGCTCAATTTGCATCTGATGTTGGCTTGGTTCTTAGTTATTTACAAGAGTGATTGCTGTCTTGGAGATACTACAGAAGCTTCCCTGGTGGTATCTACAAACACTTCCCAACTACCAGGGTCAGAGATGCTGTACACAGGGAAGGCCCATCATGGATGTCTGGTGGATGTGCAGAAGTTAATATTTTTCTTTTCTCTCACACAGACAAGCCCTGGAACAGACAGTGTTTGCTCTGAAACGGTCAGCTTTTTTACCCAATTTTTGAAAGAAACCACAGTAGACGTATTGCAAAATACATCATGTCAGGCAAGAGGGAGATATGTTTGACACCCCCTTCCCCTGCCCAGGGGTTGAAAAAGATATTTCTGTTCATGCTGTATGCATTTATGATTTAATAATTATCTATCTCTAATAAAAAGGTTTTGCAGTTTAAAATTTTGCAAAACCTAATGACCAGAGAAGAGATACAACGAATAATCATTGGAAAGTTTTGCCTTTTTCAAACCATTTTAACCTTTTTAAACACTGTTGTCTACCTCCTGCCTGAAAAAAATTGCTCAAACTCAAATATATTTGCTACTCTGACATTTATGTCCAGCTAAATAAAGAGAATTAGTGTGTCATATATGGCCTCTAAATCAGGATGTCTTCTCTCATTAAATGGCGTTTAGCTAATTCCTCCCAATAATGTGATTAGAAGTAGTCCTCATTTAGCGCCTGCCTTGTAGAGCAACTGTTAGCAGTTATGACAGTGATGAAAAAGTATTTTTGTAACCAATCCTCACATTTATGACCTTTGCAGATCTATAAAGCAAAAGAAAGCTAAAGTAAGATAATAAGCACAGTTGCAGTTTCACTTAGCGACTGCCTCACTTAATGACTGAGTTGTCAGTCCCAATTGTGGTCGCTAAGTGAGGTCTATCTGTATTTCATATCTGAAATATTTACTGCCAGTTTTTAGCGTGTTAATTCTTCCCATATTTGGTTCTGATGTATTACATCCCTCAATTTAATGCCATAACAATCATCTTGAGGCATCGCTTTTGATGGCGAGAAAAGGACCTGAGATTGCTGCTATTGTCTCCTCCTTCCTTTGAAAAGAAATGGATTCCCTGCAGCTTCACTCTTCCTCCAGGCCTCACTTACCACCACTTTGGAAAGATCGATGGGTGGCTCCTTGGGCTTCTCTGGTGCTGGTGCTGGTGCTGGTGGTGCTGGTGTTGTTTCTGGCACTTTGCTTTTAGCTGCCAGGAATCCTGGCTTTGCCCCGACTGGTTTCGCTGCTGGTTTGGCAGGTGGGGCTACTGGCCGCTTCACAGGGACGTCCTTCTTGGGGGCCATGGTGCCTGGGGTCTCCTTGTGGAAAGAGAGCAGAGGCACAGTCAGCAGTAGCAGGTGTAGGCGAGGTCCCCAGGCTCCTGCTGTCTCTGTCCTGTGTCAGCTTAAATAGCTCTGTCGATACAATGATGTCAGCCCAAGAGGAATTGCCGGATATGGAGAGGGAATGCATCTAAAAATGGGAACATCAGTCACCTTCAGCAATACTAGGTCCTCCCTTCATTCAAGACGGAGCAATCTCCAATTGCTTTGCTACAGCTAAGCATCCTTTCCGAACAGGCCTTGGCTCGTCTGCACAGCACCCAGCCAGGCAGCTCACTCAGCAAAACCTCTAGCTCTCTGCACCAGCCATACTGGCTAGCAGAAGGCAAACAGCGGCTCTGTGTGTGTGTGTCTTTTCTACTTGAATGCAGATGGGCTGGATTAATTGATATCCTGAATAAATGACAGTGTCTGTCCCAATCGCAGAGGGTGGAGAATCCCAAAGGCTTAATTATGCAAGAGGGATGCAGTGTTTATACTTGTAGTGGGCTCCCCCTGCCCCATCTTTCTATCTTGGGAACCAAAATCACAGTGGCTTCCTTATCGTGAAACTGAGGTGGGAAACAGTAGCAACTTAGCGAGAGAACATTTTAGAGTCTTTTGTCTCCTGATTAGCCCAATCAGCATCATGTTCTCTGTTCTGGAGATTCAGGGACAGAAGTGAAGAAAAGAGCGTTGTTGGAGTTGGGTGCAAATAATTGGTGGAGTGGATACTTTGACACAAATACAGAATTAATGCTTTATCCAAGCTAGTTGCATGATTTCTTTTGGAGCCTAATTGCTGCATGCGGGAAGATCTCAGTTTGTATGCAAATATTAGCCAAGGTGAAGACCCTGAAAAGAATGTGGTGTTCAGGAAAAGCACTCAGCGCAGGCTGCACCTTTCTGAGATGTTGACCTATTAAATATTATAATAATTGAGATCAGTATCATATGTAAGATACAGAATACTAATAGGTTACTATCACCCAGAGTCTGTTTTTGTGTATGTATATGTGTGCAAATGTGTCAAATAGTTACTATATTATAGTAATCAAGATTTATTGAAATAATAAGGAAAATAATTTATGACATATTTATCCTACCTAATCTACATATTTTATACAGCAGTCTAAAAGTAGTTTCAAAGCCAAGCTGTTTTTTAAAAAACTCCAGTGTTGCTTAATTCTATACCTACAAATGTCTGTTTTTGACATTTATTATTAGTTATAATTATTAATATAATTAGATTCTCAAATACTACAAACTGCCAATGTAAAACTTTTTAAGGACTTAAAAAAAGAATTCACAAAGCAACAACTCAATAGAAAGGGGTCTTTACTACCCCATCTTGATTTTTGTTGAATCTATGGAAACATTTGCAAATTCATTGGATAGAGAGTATATTTTTTGTTAAAGGACTTCCTGAAGCTTTATAACTTATCCTAATTACTATGAAGTGCTGGATTCAAGTTAATACTCCCAGAGAGCATCTATCTAGATGTTGGGTAATGGCAATTGGACTTATTTTCTTCTTGGTTAGAAACATTTCACTGCTTTTCCAAGCAACTTCTTCAGTCTGAGAAAGTAGGTTAGGGGACCTTATATAAATCTTCCAGAGTGGCTACATTTCTCACTTAATCTAATTAGGCTCCTTAAATGGACAATAGGATATGTGAATAGGGAGAGAGTCTTTAGGATGTAAATGTTTGATCCCTAAATCCCTTACTCACCTCCAAATGGGTTGTTAAGTGTGGCCAAACTTAACTACCCATTTGGGGGTGAGTAAGGGATTTTCCACTTTGGCATAAATATATTCCTTCACTCCTCACTCAAACCATCTATCTTCTCTGTCCAAAATGTGAACATTATTGCCCTCAAGTGAGTGTCCTTTTTCTTTTAAATGAAGTTACATTGCTGATCCTGGTCCTGTGGTGTTGCTTCTCCTGTGCTGGGCCATCCTCTTGTTTAAAGGCTGCTTGGTTTCTCCAGTGTTGAGCTCCGAGCATTCCTCACTGCACTGGATTGCATATATTACATTGTTCTTATGTTCTGGTATTGGATCTTTAGAATGGACAAGCCTCTGTCTCAGTGTGTTGGTGGGTTTGAAAAACACAGGTATGTGGTGTTTTCCAAATATCCATTTTAGCTTCTCTGACGAATCAGTCATATACGGAATGACAAGTTTTTCTGTTGACTCTGAATCTCAGCTCTGTCTGCCATTCTTTTGTTGGATCTAGATGCTGATTTAATAAAAGCCCAATTTGGATACTCACAGGGCTAAAGTGCTGTCCTTAGATGCCTGTTTTCTTTTTCTTTTTGACATCCATGGGGAGGGGAATGGTTTCTGCCCTCCTAACCAACAAAAGGAAGTCCAGTTGCCTGATTCAGCTTCCAGACAATTCTACAGGAATGACTTCATTGACATAGTCATCTCTCTATTGACATATTCATCTCTCTATTGTCTGTCTGTCTTCCTGTCTATCTATCATCTATCTACCATTCTCTCTCTGTGTATACACACACACATATTTATCCATCTTCATGCACACACACATCAGAACTTGATTACTCTGTGCTTTCATTTGTAAATCTTGCTTTTTCATTTATGCAGCTATCACTTTGTCTCTCTTTCTATTGATGGTGATCTTTTCTTAGAAAAGAAAAAAGAAAAATGAGGAGCATTTTTGTGCTTCCTTTCTCCTAGTTAGCTGCTGACCAGAAGCAAGCAAGAGAGGATTCTGCCCCAACGTTTGCCATCTGAAGCTTCAGTGCCTCCTGCTGCCAGCCTTTAGAGCCCTCTCAACAGTTGCTGCTGAAGTGCAATGTTTCATTTGACCAAAAAGAAGAAATGTGAAATATTCAGAGGGTAAGGAGCCAGTGGGATGTAGGCGTTAAGGTGTTGGACTAGAACTGGGGAGATTAATGTTCAAGTTGACAGCCGAGAGCAGACTGGATGGTTTTGGACTAGTCACTGTTTCTGAGCCCAGCCTTCCTCATAGGATTGCTAGTTGTGGAATAAAATGAAAGAAAGGAAAGCCAGGAGGCACAGTGGCTTAATGACACCGGATCTGTCGACCAGGAATGGCTGGCCCTCTGGCGGTTTGAGTTGCAGTATTGCATGACAGAGCAAGCTCCCGTCACTTGCCTCTAGCTCCTGTCACTTGCCTCTAGCTCCCATCACTTGCCTTTAGCTCTTTAGCAGTTCAGAAGCATGCAATATTATGAGTAGATAAATGGGTACCACTTCAGTGGGAAAACCCTAGTTGCGTTTGCGAGAAAAGCAGGAGCTGACACTGGACCTGCCCAGATGTGAAGCCCCAGAAAAGCCAACAACCTGAATACCAGTAGCCAAGTAATGCAAGCTAGTTTGCCCCCAATGCAGCACCATGAATAAGCACGCAAACGCGAACAAAACGAACTAGCAACTAGGCTGCCAGGACCACTCTGTAATATAGCATTGTGGATATCCCTGACATTGTATGCCATTTCAAATAAATAAAAGGAAAGGAAAGCCCCCTTTAGCTTTGGGGGGAAAGCTGTGAGACAAATCTACAAACTTAATCATTATTTCAGTTATGTTAAATTTACATTTCAATTGAATTGACTTGAATTTTTGCGCTGGTCCTTCTGGGCCATCTCCACTTCAGGAAAAAGTCACATTGTCGTAAGACCAATTAAATTCTGTGGTCCAAAGATGGCTGTGCCTGCTGGAGATACCATCTCCTCTTCTTCCTCCTCCTCCTCCTTATAATGCTAGCCTTTCCAATTTCAGCATCTTCAAAATATGTTAGACTAATTTGGGATTATATAAGTGGAACTCTAAGCACAACTTGAAGATGTGAAATTGGGGAAAGCTGGGTTAATGTCATAGTGAAATCAAATTGTTAATATGCAAAATAATGAATTTTGTTAGGCACATTAACAAGCCTTCTGGAGTTCCTTCCTTACTAAGATTTTGTAAAAAACACTTTTTCTAAAAGCCTACTTAGCAGAAACTGCTGTGGGAAAATTGGTGGTTTTTCAATTAGGACAGATAGTTCTTGTCTTAGGACCATTTGTTTTTCGATCATTCAAAGTTATAATGGCACTGAAAAAAGTGACTTACAATCAGCACTTACGACAGTCACAGCATCTCTGTGGTCATGTGATCAAAATTCAGGAGCTTGGTAACCAACATGTGTTTACAAGGGTGGCAGCATCCTGAGGTCATGTGATCATCACAGGCTTCTAACAAAGACATTGGGGGAAACCAGATTTGCTTAATAACAGTACAATAATAGAAACTGCAGAATAAACAGAGTGAATATGAACAATTTTATTATTTGCCCAATTTGCAGAAAGTATGCGATTCAGCTTTCTTTGGTACAAAATGTTATTTTTTGTAATAGCGGACCTTACCAGGTTTGGTGGCAGGGGAATTGTTTTAAAGATTACAGTACTGAGAAAATGTGTTTGGAATGTGCTGTAAGTATTGTATGTATATTGTTTTATTTCTGAAGGACCAGGTTCCACCCAGATGCCAATACACACACACACACACTATAATTTATGATGTACTTCTGTCCTTTGGTAAAGTACTTTCTCTATACACAGTCCTTCCTGTTCCTTAATCATTTTTGGAAGGAGGGTGGTCAAGACTGATACTTAGTTTGCTAAGGGACACACTCAAAACTGTAGGGGATAGGACAAAACCTCACTTTGATATAATAAAATGTATTTCACAGTTTCCTTCTCTTGTCACATTAACTACTGCAAACTTTTTTAGGAATTTGGGGTTCCACTAGTGAGATTTTTCCCAAGTGGTAAAAGAGGAGGCAAAGAACCTTTTTGTGTCTATACAAAGACACAAGTAAGAGCTATACTTAATAGATATGGGGGTGCAACATAATTGGAGAAAATTGGGGAGTATGCATGTTAGCTTTTTAACCTGCAATATGTTTATTTTACACCCCCATGGATTGCTGCCTTGTCATGGGGGACTTGTATGACTCAATGAAGCTATGATATATGCTGTGCATGGCCACCCAAGACAGACAGGTCATAGTGGAGAGTTCTGACAAAAGACTAAAGATCCTTTCAAGAAAATTGGAGATATCAAGGGAATGTTTCATGCAAAAACAGGCATGATTATTTATTTATTTGATTTATATGCTGCCAAAATCCAGAGACTCTCAGCGGCTAACAAAAATCAACCCTTAAAAACATTAATTAAAACATTAAAAAAAATAACCCGGCAGATTAGAGAGGTGGGCTAAAAATATTTCATATGTAAAAAGGGGGGTGAGGATGGCTAGTAATCAACCAGCCACCTCCAAGATGATGATGAGCCCTCCCTGGAGCCCCAGGCCATCTCGCAGAGCCAGGTCTTAAGACCCTTCCGGAAGGCCATAAGGGAGGGGGCATCCCTCAGCTCGAGGGGCAAGATGATCCGTAGGGCAGGAGCCACAACAGAAAAGGCTCTTCTCCTAGACCCCGCCAGCTGAAATTCCTTAGCCTACGGGAACTGGAGAAGGACTCCTCTGCTGATTTTGGTGGGCTGGGAACTCCCCATTGGGGTGACACGGTTTCTCAGATAGCTTGGTCCCATGCCATGAAGGGCTTTGAAGGTC
>JANHZU010007679.1:262735-277363 GCA_032468055.1 Acrochordus granulatus | reverse complement strand
TTCACCATGGTTGTACAAAGAGAAATAAGCAATTTAAAAAAATCTACTTATAAATTACAAAGAGCAGTTTTAGGTTATTTTTCAGAAATGAGAGAGCAAATATGTGTGAATAGAAATGCACCAAGAGTGACTGGAAATTTGATGGAGTGTATGTGGGATAACTGGCAGAGAATTTGCTCAGTGGTCAGACTGTGAAACAGTAGAATATCAGGTAGACAAGAAAGATGCACTTTGTGGCTTAAGTTGGGAAGTCCAGGAGCACATCCCATCTTTTCTTACCAAAATCAACTGCTATCATGGGGCATCTTACTGGGATTTGGCTTCCAAGGGCTATGAGCATGATTTTTTAAAATAGTACCTTCTTTCTCATAACACCACAAATAAAAGACCTCCATTAAACCAATCCCAATGGAGCTGCTAAGTCAGCCATGCCAGGAGATGCTGCATTCCTTACCAGAGGAGAATGGTTGGATGACTGGGGCAAAAATAATGACTTTGCAATTGGTTTTCTTTTAAAAGAGGATCAGCTCAATTGCCAATCTTGCCAAAGTGGAATTGTATGGCACAGCTTTGTAAATTTGCAAACAGTGATTTATTAGTGAAATTAAAAAGTTAAAATGCTTTAGTTTACATATGTGGAAAGCCCAATAGCAAATCTTAAAAATTTGTTCATGCTAGCTAAGAAAAATCATGCCTGTAGTTTATATAATTTGGAAATCAGCACAGGCCTTTTCTGGCCTTTGTATTTCTTTTAATTTTTACTGCTCTTTGGAGCATTATCTCCTCACCATTTTTCTCCCCTCACTATACAAAGTAGATTAGAAGTAATCAAAATGCAAATCATGCAAATCACTCTGTATATAGGTAGATAGGTTCTGTAAATCTGTTTTGGAGCACAGAATCAGAATTTCCTTGCTGCAACATGCATACTGTCCCAGAACGTGGTGTACCAGGAGAGCTTTGCTCCTCACACCAGATCGAAGACTAGAATGCAAAAAGGCACCAAACCACATTCATTTTAAAAACAGCAACTAAAGCAGCATCCATAAAGATAATCTATGAAAGTAATCTGCCCATCTGGATTGGTTGCACAAAGTGGAACAAGGCAACAAGCAAACACAAATTGATTCAACTTTAAAAATTCAGAAACAGAACGAGAATGGCATGATAAGATAACCATCTGTTACAGGACATGAGGATTTGCAGAGTTGAAAAAAGGGATGGGATGGGATACTCTCATCTTGGAGTATCAGCTAAATGCATAGCACTCAGAGTCATGGATTCCTGTAATGTGGGAAAAATAGAAACATTGCAAATAATAATTCCTTGGCCATTGTACTTCCCAGTTATTTCTCTTGTTCCAGATGAAAGCCCTACGAGTAGGAGAATTAGGGCAAAACCTTAATCTCCTTTATCACCGATACGTTCCCTGTCAAAATAACTGGTCTTTCTCCTCTTTGAAGACATCCATTGCCCTCTTCATATTTGGAAACCTTTCTTTCAAAGAAGGTCATTTCCCCATTATCATTAGGTCATTTGCCCATTAGGAGAAATACTAATACTTGGTCCCTCCAGGTTGTCCTCCTTGTGTCTTTTCACCTGATGCCCTGACCTCAGCTCAGGCAGCTCTTGATCTTTTGAGCTGCTTCTACAGCAGCTGCTGTAATTATCAGCTTGCAAGACAGCTAAGGAACACCATTCCCAACAGAAAAACAAAAAAGGCCTACTTCTTTGGTCAAGATAAAGGCAGCATATGGTTTTCAGTGCTAAGAGAAGCATGCAAGGTGAATGCAGAATGTGAATCTTTGTCCATCTTCCCTTCAAAAATCCAATCGGGGGTTATTTCTCTACCCCTATTGGTTTCACATGGAAAAAGAAGACTTAAGAAACACAATTCTATGATTGCTTAAGAAAGCAAAATACTGAAAAGCCCATCCAGCAGAAGATGAGCTTGAAATCTTGCAGTGAAGGATGGCAGCAGCAGTGGTAGGGGTCTTCATGCCAACTCAAGTCCTTGGATCGTGGAGGCACTGTGGAAACTAGGAACTGCTTTTGTCATCTTTTAAATCGTACCTGAAAGATAAGGAAAGCCATTTCCGACCTTGGGGAATAAAAAAAAATCCAAGAAAGCTGTGGTAAATTGTAAAGCAGGTTGCCTGGAAAAGTAGAATTTCTGCTTTTTCATTCTCCCACAATGAGAAACAGACAGAATGTTCAACTATCCTTAAATATGGGAATATAGGTAGTCCTTAACTTACGAACGGTTGCTTAGTGACCATTCAAAGTTACAACTTTAAATGGGAGGTACTTGATGGTCACTCCCCCATCACATGACCAAACTTAAGGTGCTTAGCAACAGGGCCACATTTACAGCAGATTGCAATATCCTGCCATTGCCTAGCCATGTTTTACAATAGTTGTGCTGAAAACTGGCATTTACTTTTGGTTTTTAGCAAAACCTGCCCATTGCAAACCATAGGGTCACTTAATGACAGCAGTGGCCACTTTATGACTGTTGTATTTGCTTAAACACCACTACAAAAACGATCATAAGATTAGTAAAGTCCTGTGGCTGATCTGCTTTACAACCGATATGATTTAAGATTGTAATGGGCAGGTTCTATTACAGTCGTAACTCAAGGATGGGAAGCAGAAGCAGGATGAATCCCAGTTCTTAGGAAACCTTCATATATTGCCATCATTGGAGCTCATCTCATTTTCCTTAAAACCATATGTCCATATTTTATATTTCTCTTGCCTTTCAAGGAAAGGATGCTGAAAATAGCTGTTTTTTCAACATGCCCTGCTTGGCACAGAGGGTGTTTCCTACAACCATCAGCTTCTGCAGCAGGGTCAAAAAAATGAAGATGGCTGTCAAGGCATGACAAAACTGATACATCTACAAATGGGGTAGACTTCAACTGATCTGCTGCAACCATCCTTTTACTTTTTGATACTCCCTTCTTGCCACCATGGCCCTCAGCATCTAATATCTAACACTACTGAATGTTCATATGTAAGCTGACTGCCAATCATTTTCTCAACTGCTTCCTCTGCAGTTCTAGGATAACTAATTTTGGATATTGCAGATTGCTGCTATGATCAAGGGTGAAGATGGCTGTGCAGTTGATTTTGCTCTATTGCTCAGAATTCATCTTTAATGTGAATTTCAGTATTTTTTAGCTGGTGGTAGATTTGCTAAATGCATTGAAAGTACTTTAAGACTACTGGACAGAAAATAGCTTTATGTTCTGCTTGTGGGCTTCCCACACATATACAATGGAAAGGGAAGGCCAGACTGTACAAGGCTTTGGTCTCATTCAGCGCAACCTTTATTCTTATCATGACTGACAAAGATTAAGAATGTATAAGAATGGCCAGCCTGGCCTTGGCATGCAGGAAACAACTCTATCCAAAGAGCCCACTCACAGTAGAATGGATGGGAAGCAACTTGTTGAGAAGGAGAAAATCTTTGGAAAATGGCTTAGAATGTGAGTTTAAGAAGAAACCACCAATTCCCTTTGATTGCTGATATGCGTATTCAGCTTCTTCTCAACAGAGGATGAACAAATTACTTTTATACCCGCCTCTCCAATAAGTCCATTTCAGAACAAGTTTCTCCCCATGTCGTGCCCTGTGAATCTAGCTCCCCACCATGCTTAATTCAATTTCTCCAGCTTAGTGTCTTCTGTAGCACAAGACTCAAGAGTAATGTGGAAACGAGAAAGGGTAGTCCATTCTTCTCAGATGCTTCAGTCTTACAATTCTCTGTATGACTCTCTTGATTTGTCCTGTACGGGATGAGTCTCCACCGCTATAACTTTTAGGGTGGGAGCTTGTTCATAAGACTATACATAACAAACTTAACTCCAAGAAAAATCATCTCTGCTTCCCAGAGGTCCTTTTCAAAGAGGATACATGTGAGAACACACACAAACAAGCCATACGCTCCTGCAACATCCCTTCTCTGATCTTGGGATACAATAAGGAATACAGAAGTGGAGCTGGTTTGGCATTTATCTAAGACATCCTTTGTTACCTGTACTTCTCCTATACTTACCACTGGGCAGCACCTTGGGTGAGGTCCTTTTGGGAGAGGTCAATGTGTACCTGGAAGAGAAATGAAGAAGGAAAGTCACATGCCTGTAATTCTCCTGGAAGAAGACTCACTGCCAGTAAAGATACAAGCACAGCAATGGCTGTATTCCATACCTTTCCAATTGGCTCTCCTCGGGACACAAAAGAGACACTGTTTTTGACATAGGCCTCCAACTTCCTCCTCTGGGCTTCTTCCAAAGAAAGATCCCATTCAAACCTGTTATAAGAGCATTGTACTGGTTGGACTGTTATTGCTTTTTTGAAACAGACTTTAAAAATCCTTAATGATTCTAAGTACCTTTTGGATGAAAGGCAGTTTAGGAGTATAATGAATGAAATAAAAGTTCAAGTGCAGGGTCATTTAAAAAGGTTTACTTCAAATAATTATTTTTCAGTTACCAGAATGGTTGCTTCAATGTGCATTTCCCTATATTCTGATTGGAATATGGCATCTAATTTGTATTAGTAACTCAAAGAACAGAAACCCAGAGTAACATTTATTTTCCATGAACCCAAAATAAATTCATACTCCAAACATGATTTGCCTCCTTTGGTGTATGAACACTTTTAAATATAGAAGGAATGGCAAATATTGCCCTTATTAAAAATGTGCAAATGAAGCAGATGAATCAGTGTATGACAGTGAGGCTCCCAGATCTCTACTATTCTTTGCAGTATCAAAGTGGCCTTTTCAAACACGCCTCTATTGCCATTTTTCTGTATTTTCCCTTACTTTTCATTGAACTCAGGGTTCATAGTCTTCTTCCGTACAGTAGTCTTTTTCTTGGTGACGCGAGATTTGTCAGGGAGGAGGATCAAAGAGACATAGGGATCAGGAGCATCCTTGGCATTTGATCTGAGGTTTCTGGAATGTGGTCAAAGGAGAAGGCTCTTGTAAAAAGGAAGAAACCTAAATGTCTTAGAAAGTAAATAGCTAGGAAGCATTTTAAGAGAAGTTTGGTAAAGAGAAACAACATGTAGGAGAAGAGAGTGCTGAACCAGGGAGAGGAGTCAAACGTTGCATCAGCATGGAGTCTCTGCATAGCAATAAACGTAATAACCCCACCCTTCCTGATGGTTGTTGGACTTTATCTTTCAGCCGTAGGTGTTCAACTGTTAGTTGGGCAGATTCTTGTAAATAGTCAAGCACAATAAATTTGTTAGTTTGAATCTTGGTGCCTGGTCTTGTCTTCCATGCCTGATATAACAATTTGGATTAACTAGTCAAGCAAGAGAAAACCACACCTATTTAATAAAACCAGCCCCTTCTCTCCTCATCCATACCATACCATACAAGAGTTCTTCCGGAGCCAACTATGCCTTTCTGCACTGTTGTCTGAACTATTCTAGATGTAAACAGTCTGGATTCAGCAGAATTTATTGCTTTTTTAAAAAATAATGATCATCCAGAAAAAGATACACTGGTAGCAAGTGTTTAATGCAAAGATCCTCTGCAATTAGGGAAAAATGTCATCCAAAACAATGACTTAGAATTATCTCCATGTTCTGTTGCTCCAGGAATAAATCCAAGCAATAATTTTGGAGATTTGTACAAAATTTATCTTCTGTTAAAAAAAACAGAAAAACATATTCTGTTTTTCCTTCCCCCGGTCAAATCTGTCCAATGGCTGTTACCTGCAGGCATGTATGATCACAATAAGTTTCCTTGCATCCATGTTGTACCAGACAGTGAGGTGCAGCTGTCCCAGGGATGAGTCTGATAGCTCCAAATTACTGCAGGGCAGAAAGACACAAGTACAGAGGAATATTACAGAAGCTTGAAAACACATGGGTCTGGTGTAAGGAAAAGGGGGAATATTTTTATACCCCTTGGGAGCACATGCAGCTTGAGAAAAGTAATGCAACCATAAAGAACACTGGAAGTAACAGAGGGATGGACGAGAAGATGCCATTTGAAAGATCTGAACCAATAGGATGGTAGGGCTTGAAGGCAGAAGGGTTTGTTCTCCACGTGGCAAGAGAAATGTGTAACTGAGGCAGCAAACTGCATTGGCAATGAGAACGGTGGCAGGTCGCAGTGGCGGCCTATGTAATGCAGCAATGAGGAGAGCTGGAAAGCAAAGCTGGGATGCTTTTTGCAGTTCTGAGGACTGCAGGGGGAGGAGTAAACTTGCTGGAATTCCCAAAGCCCAGATGAGCAATGTGCTGCAAGACAGAACAGCAGAAGAAAGCTCACCTTTGAAAGCATCAAATTATTACGTACATAAACAGCAAGCGTTGTCTCTCCCTTTCTGGTAAAAAGCTCCACTCAACCGATCTGCATCAACAAGAGGTTATTCAAAAGCCCACAGTGCACTGGCTTCTATATCCTAGATTGCTGACCCTGCCTGGACTTCATGGAGTTCAGCTTTCAATCTCCCCTCCCATTAAAGAGTTTCCTCACAGAAAAGTAGCATAGTCCCGTATGATATCACAGAAGTCTCATCTGATGTTACAACAGCCAGAAGAATGAAAAGACATTTAGGACTGAAAACCAAGGGAGAAACGGAATTTCAAGAGAGGAATTAAACCTTCAGGCCATTATACCTCAATGACAAGCATTAAGTGATTCAACAACAGGACAGCTTTTTGGCCCTCAAGGCTGCTTCAGATGCTCAGAGGGAGAACAGGATTAACATGTGTATCTACAAATACCCAAAGATGTACACACACCAAAGTCTTGCTTAGGGACTGTCAGTTTCTTACATTAGAAAGCCAGGGATTGTGTGTGTGTGTTCATGCAGGAGGACAATTTAAGTTGATTTTGCTGTGTTCCTGCTGTTATTAGCATTTCATGAAATGGACAATAGCCCAGAATAGCATATCTTTCATTTAGAACTAAAGCAAAATACCATGGCTGTCCCTTCAGAAATTATCTTAAGAAGAGAATTTCTTCAAGTACAAAATACTTGGCTTTGTACAAGAAAGGACCGTAGAGCACTCAACACAAATAGGAGTCGTCTGACCCATCAGCATGGGTTCTCTGTTCTAGGCAAGTAGCTTTCCTTACCTGTTGGTGTGGGGAGTCCGGTGGCGCAGCTCTTGCAGGGAGCCAGAGTCTCCATCCTCTCTGATAAACAGCTCAGTCTCTGACCCCTTCTGGGGGTTCTCCTCATTTTCATCCCCTGCTGCAGCATGGAAAGCCTCTACCCCAGAGTGTTGAGAAATTAGAAGCTGTAGAATTGAGAGAAAGGCATTTAGAGCCTGCTCTGCCATAACCCAGACTGGCTTCTTCCCACAACCCCACAGCTAGCCCTTTGAACTGGTCCAGAAAAAAAGAAGTACAACCGGTGGCATCAGCACTGTATTTATTGTAAGGTTACATTGAACAGAATCTTGAAAGACAAAGTATTTCTGCCCTCCTCTCTTTTTAGTCTCTGGAAAATTAGGGAGAGTCCTTTCTAAATGCTTCCCACGTTTTTCCCCCATTTGCAGACTGAGCTGCCTCTTATCAGACCATTGCCTAGGCTGTGGGTCTTCCTCTTGTCTCCCAAGGCCATTCCCACATACATCACACCCACTCACCCCAAGTTGCACTCGCATCAAGACCTGGCTAGTAGGACCAGAGTTACTGAGTTGGAACCAGCGGTCGAGGACAAGCCCCTCTGCAGCTAACAGTTGTGACAGTGGGAGCAACAGCGTGCCCAGACTGTGCCCATCATCCTTGACCTGTGAAATAACAATAAAAAACAGATGGTGACCATCTACACAACACAGCTGGAGAGCAGAGAATCAGAAGGTATGCATTGAGGAAGAAATTATTTCCTAGCTTCCAAGCTTTTGAGCTAGAAATGGGCCATTTCCTTGTAAGGTAAGGAGCTTAGCTTCTGAAAAGATACAGTTGAGTCTCCTCTCCCTTTCCTTTAAACTGCAAAGAGATTATTTTCCTTACCTCCTAAAAGATCCCATTGGGAGAGAAATTAAGTTGTTAAAATAGTCCCTTCTCCCAGTTTAAGGATTCTTTGCAGCACAAAGACTAGCTTGAGATTTTTGGCTCAAGGTTAAAGATGGATCCCTTCACCCAGCTTCCCACTCTTGGGAATGAGGTAGAAGCCTTACAGATCTAAAATTGCTATCTGTTGTAATCTTCCTAAGCACCGTAAGGACAACACAGTTGCATATAGTTTCTTGTATTTACATATAATAAAAAAGGTAAAGGTTTCCCTTGCCAGTTGTGAGGGAGCCAGTGTTGTTCAAAGACACTTCCATGGTCATGTGGCCAGCATGACTATATGCCAAAGGCGCATGGACACTGTTACCCTTCCTGCTGAAAGTAGGTGGTACCTATTGATCTACTTGCTTTTTTACATGCTTTCAAACTGCAAGGTTGGTAGATGCTGGAACAAGTAACAAGAGCTCATCCCATTATGCAATGGCACTTGGGTCTTGAACTGCTGAGCTGCCAACCTTCCAGCCAACAAGCCCTGCATCTTAACTGCTAGGCCATCGCACCCCCATTTATATATAATGCATACACATAAACCACATATACTAGCTACCACCATTGAATTTCTACAGTGCTTGAAAAAGTTTACTCTCATTTAGTGTCCTTTTTCACAGAAAGAAAAAGAGAAAAGATATTTTATTAAAAACTTAAGGTATATGTTACTATATCTTAAGGATTCAAGACATGTCTCTGATAAAAGTTATGTCTTGATTTAACTTTTTATATTTTGATAACTCTTTACAGGAAGTTAGCAAAACCTAAGAGTACTTAATTGCTCCCATCTGTGAACAGATGTGTATCAGAACACTCCATCAATTGTTGTGGAAGCTAGTCCAAAATCATATTGTTTGAACAATCTGGTTTTCATATTTGAAGGTTCAATTCCTGCTACCAAATCAAGAGATCCAAAGCCCTCCTCAGTAGGATAATCAAGCAAACTGAGCCCAGATGATTTGGCTTGGGATGTGTGGATGGTTGAGCAGAAGAGAATAATTGTGTGAAAGAAGTGTCCATGACACCTACCTGCAATTCTAAAGATTCTGCATGGGGCCTCTTGATAAGGAAGGAGAAAGCTTCATCCCACACGGGTTCTGATGTCTGAGTGGAGACCTAAGAGGAGAGACAGAGGCCGTACATGTAGAAAAAACAAGAGGAGAAAGACACATTTGCTATGTGATGACTTAAGAACTTGCACAGAATATAACATACAGTCAAAAGAAAACTAGGTTAAATATAACATGACAATACTCCAGAATATGCCTTGTGAGTTAGAAGAGAGAGACTGAGACATTTTTCTCTTTCATATTTTTTATTCCACCAGTAAGTAATCTGTTTATAAAAAAAATCTATCACTGTCCTTTATTAAAAATTATCCATAGTGTTGTGGAGTTTCTAAATATTTCTCAAAAAAAAGTATCCTGCAATATTCACTGATGATGGTGATAGCGATAAATACTCTATAAAAACTGGAGTTTTGGCCATTCTGTTTCTACACCCATCATCTATTCTCCCTGTCTTTGCAATGCATTCAACATGTATATTTGTAAGAAGCAATTTGAATCAACTTCTCTTTTATACCTACTCACTTGATTGAGGGAGTTGTGTTTATTTATTTGGTCTCATGAACATTCATTCACCCTAGAAGATTCACAGCTTCTTCACCTTTTGAAAGGACAACTATTTATAAACTTACTATATTTAAGAGACCTCATGCCCCCCTCTTTAGATCAGAGTACAGAAGACTGTTGTTACATGAAGAGGTAATATGCAGGCCAAATTTAAATAAAATCTAAGCATGGAGGGAGGCAGCCAGTCTCTTAAAGGGATCGTTTTATTCTGTTGGCTCAGTAAAAAGACTTTCTGAAAATTAAGAGAAAATAAGCTTTGCATTATGCATTCATATTACAATTTATCTATGGCACAAGACGCATTCATTGAGGAGCATTATCTTACTTTAAAAAAAAACCCAAAATTGAAAATTGTTCCAAAGATTAAGTGTCATGATATCATATGAGAGACATCAACCAGTCCACCAGTGAACAGAATTAGTTTTGGTGGTAAACACATTGAACAATTGTCTTTAAACATGATCCTTGGGTAAGAAATTTTGTTTGATTGTTTCTGCAGTACATTTTCAGTGGCATCTCTAATAGGCAAATTTATCAAAGAGATATGGATCGTGTTTTCTTCTTTTAATTGTTCTATTAATTTCTTTTATTAAAGAATCCAAAATAATTACAGTAAGTAGAATGAACACTGATGTAACCCAGTACTTTGGTTTACTAAACTATTTATCAGACCTAAAAAGTTGTAGGTGAAAATTTCTCAGTTATCCAGGTAGAGCTGTCTGCAGGTTTAGTCACGGCAACTGGACTTCTTTCTTTTTGTCTTAAAAACATTTTGCTGCTCATCCAAGCAACTTGCCACACATTTTGGGGAAGAAACCCTGAAGTTGATGCAGGAATATGAAAGGATAGCAAGAAAGGAGGAGGCAGGCATTCACATCCTGACAACTCTCTGCTTATCCCATCCCCGATTGTCCACTTAAGGAGACTATTCAGGTTAGGTGAGGAATGAATCCACCTTGGAAGACATATATGGGGTTCCCTGACCAATTTTTTCTTAGAATGAAGCAGCTGCTTGGATGAGCAACAAAAGTTTCTAAGACAAAAAGAAAAGAAATCCAGTTACCATGATTAAACCTCCAGACAACCTAAAACATTCAAAACTTGTTTTAGAACCAACAACCAATTGCTTTGTATACTTAGTATGGAACCTGAGAGAGATCTATTCTTTTGTGGCTCTATTGCTAGAAAAGTTATCCTGCAAGTTACGGATGAAATCCTCTTTAAGAAAACGTACATGTATGTGTATTTGCAAATCTGTTCATATGCACAGACCCTAGCTATTCCAGAAACCCCTTCTTCATCTTGTGGCTTCCTGTTTTTCCCCCTCTACTTCATTATCTTTGTTAGTCTTCTCAAAGAAAGAAGAGGAAAAAGATGGGGGGGTGTCTTTTAATGAATGCAGTAAATTAGCAATCGCCTGCTAACTGCAAGACATCCCCTTCCTCTGAACTAGTTGCTGGAAAGAAAAATGAGGAAAAGTGGGTTAAAAATGGATGGTGAAAGAACACGCCAGCCTGCGTGTTATATTATATATACAAATTATAAATTTGTAGGCTGAACAATAGCACCCTATTTGTTACTTCTAAAACTACAATCATGCTGTCAACTTCTACTTTAAATCCACCATTGGTGCCAAATCTCAGTATTGTACGACAAACCCCAAAGGAGATCCTGAATATATCCCCATCCCCTCCTCTCCGTTCCAAAGCCATGATTTACTACCAACTTTCAACATGATTGTTTCCTTCTTCCCATTCATTACCTTAGTTTTATAGGAGACACCACGGACAGAGAGATTGACATAAGGACTTGGCGGTTTCGATCCCTTCCGCAGCTGGCAAAATGGGAAAGAGAAAGTGGTTGATATTCTGTTATTAATATGATGCACCATTACAAAGACTTTTGTGCATTTTGTACACACAGAACAAAAAAGTGTCTCTTAATATGAGTTCAGGACTACTCAGATACCGGCAGAGCAGAAGAGAACTAATTGCATGAAGAATTGTCACTGCGTGGATTAGAAGTCATGGGAACTGGAAAGGAGGGATTGCTATTACATTAGACAGCTTGATCAACAATGCAATTCCTGATACTACTATCTATGCACTATTCATCTATATACTACTAAAACTCTCATCATGACCTTTAACTGGGTGAAACAGTTATCATAGGATAACAATTTTTGCACCAGGGTACCTCAAATAACTAACTTCCAGAATGTGTCCAAAATCCAGGACCCATGACTCCAGAGAGTATGAAATTGAACACAACACAAATGAAATTGTGCCTGATCTTCATTTTAAATTATCCATGGCAGTTTCCAAGCCAGTTTTGCAATCTCTTGCTCCTTCTGCCACCCAGCAGCAGCTACTTACCTGCCTGCTTGGGAAGGGAAGGGAAGATCTGATCTTCCCTGCCAGATTCCTACAAGGAAACTCAACTGGAAAGCTGGCAGGAAGTCTGAAGTTGCTCCTGCTCCAACTGTTTTTTTGCCCACCCTTGATCATTCTGTTTCTCTGTTTAGGTAAGGAAGTGTTTTTGAAATGATGACCCAGTGGGGCATGGGTAGTCTAATGTAAGATAAAAATTTGCACCAGTCAAGCTCACCTCCTGCTGAATCATGGGCATGTCCACATAGTTTTCAGCATGAAATGGCTTGCCAGTACCCTCTTCAAGGATGTCTAAAGCTTTCCAGTCTAGTCTATAGCCTTGGAATTTCTTGGCAATCTCCCATCCAAGTACTAACCAGAACTGATCCTGTTTAGTTTTGGGAACAGCTGTTTGCTTAGATAATATTAAATTTTCCCTTTAGCCAACCTTTCTGCAGGGCTCATGGACCCTATATTGCTACAGACATTCAAAATCAGCTATAGAAATCCTTTTACCAAGAATGTTGGTCCATTTTCTCCAATTCCAATTGGAGTTTTACCAAGAATGTTGGTCCAATTCATCCATCCTTTTATTCTTGGACCAACATCCAAGAATGTTGGTCCAATTCATCCATCCTTGGAGTTTTACCAAGAATGTTGGTCCAATTCATCCATCCTTTTACCAAGAATGTTGGTCCAATTCCTCCCCAACTCGCTTTTGAAAATATATTTCTAATCCAGTGACACAAAAACACAATCAACAGATTACAGAACTTGTGGTAATGGCTGCAGAGAATGGAACTTTGTGCTGCATTTTTGGGTTTCTCCTGGCATCTCTGTCTTTTCCTGTTTCTTGTAGCTATTCAATGCAGACAGATCCCTATGCATTGCTTGTTTTGAATCTGAATTTCATAGTCATAGAATTGAGATTCTGATTTCTTTTTGCAATTCATCACAGAAACACTAACAATAATTTGTTCAGAGCTTTAGTGAGTCACTAAAAAAACTGCTTTTTGTTTTCCTCAAGCAGTTCACAGAACAATTTTGATCAAGTCAGACTATTTCTTTTCCTATTTTGATATAGCCAGGAGTAATTGCAATGCATCTCTGTAAAATATTGGGGGGCCAAATGCAAGGGATGGGGCAGCCATGTAAATCCTACGTCTGACATGCTCAGCTATAAAATGGAAACAGTACTTTATCTTTTATATAGAAAGTAATTCATTGGATATATGTTATTTAGTGATTAAGCTGTCTTTCAGTGGTTTTTAATAAAAAATCTTAAAAATCAAGATGCAAATTAAAACGTGAGATATTAAAAGCAAATAATTACAATAATTAAATTCAACCTTTGCAATACAGAGGAGTAAATCCATCCTCATCCTTCATCTCATCTTATTGTACATTATTATTTGAATCACTTTTTCTAGCAGCCTAGTTCATTTCCTGTATTTGACCTAGAAAACTACTCTAACTGACCTCTCACATGGAAGTCCCACATGCCCTGGGATTATGATTCCAGCATTCTTACTGACTATAGTTGCTGATACTTCCAGGAATTACAGAACACTATAAGTAGTCCTTAATGTACAACCAGTTGCTTAGTGACATTTCAAAATTACAGCAGACCTTCCCAGAGCTACTTATGACCCGGTTTCAAAGTTTTGATGACCACATACACAGCTCCTGTGGTAATAACTACATTTATGGCTGTTTGCAGCATCCCATGGTCATGTAACCATGATTTACAATTTTTCTGCCAGAAAACAGTCTATCTCTTGTTTTCAGCAAAAAATGGTACAATGGGTTTGTTTATGAATCATGCCATTTGTTTAATGACTGCCATAAAAAATGTTGTAAAGTCAGGCATGGTCACGTGGTGCCCTGCTTAACAACTGGCACAATTTATTTCTGTAATTCTGAGCTCAATTACGGACGTAAATCAAGGATTACCTATATACCAGAGGGCACAAGATTGAGAAGGGCTAGATTAAAGCAAGAGAGCACAAAAAATCAGATGGAGAAAGGATCAGACTTCATTCATCCTTCCTAAAGTGCTCCAGCTTAGCTAAAAAATACCAGCCATCTTTATTGTTGGGGCTAATAATTTATAAATCTAATCTTTGGCTAATCTTTGGATTAGTTAGGCTCTGAACCGATGGCTGAGTGGGCTCTGAATTCAAGTCTACCTGGTCCATGAAATACAGTCTTCCGAACTAGTTTCTCCTAGTGTTTCTCTGAACCTTGTTGCTGAGATGGTATCAGCAGCTCTGAGTTTCTGATCATAGATTATCTAGCTGCAACAGCCACTCCTAGACCTAAGAGGCAGATCACAGAGAAATATTCTTCTGATACTCACCGGCAACTCAGTTGCCCTGTCAAGGAAGACAGAGAGGAGGGCAGATGATAGTTCTTCACTCTTTGGGGTCTGGAGTAAGCTGTTCACTCTCAGAACCTGTAAGAGGGGATCAATGTGGCAATATTTAGGTATATTAACACCCACCTCTAGAGAAGTTGAAGCTCAAGTACTTTGGCCACATAATGCGCAGGGAGGACTCATTAGAAAAGTCTGTGATGCTGGGAAGGA
>JANHZU010007679.1:248964-260900 GCA_032468055.1 Acrochordus granulatus | reverse complement strand
TTTTTATTTTATTTTTTAATGTTTTTAATGAATGTTTTTAGAGTTCTTGTTAGCCACTGAGAGTCTCCAGATTTCGGCGGCAGATAAATTCAATAAATAAATAAATAACGGGAGCATTGCAATCAGAAGGGCGTAATCTGATTGCATCCATCGGAATTACAGGACTTGAAAACTGAGCCCTTCCACCCTGTCCACCCCTCCAAAAATCTGGTTCTCCAATTAAAAATGTACTATAATTTTTAAAGTACTATTAGTTATCTGGAAAATACACAGGGATATATTAGGAATGTCACAAGTTTCAAATTTATAGCCTTCTGATGCTGCAGACACCAACCTAGTTTAAGTATGAGACAAAGCATTTTGTTGCAGATGACCAGCAAAAAACCTTCCAATCTACAACTAAAAATTTGCTTTCAAACAAATTTGGAAGTTCAGTTGCAGTAAACAGAGTTACTGGTATTCATTTTCTTTTATTTTCTTTTATTTGTTTCACCTTTCTAAAATTATCCTGACTAATACATTCACGATCTGGAAGTGTGATAAGACCAGGTTCCGTCAACTAGCATGGGGATCCAAGAATGGGACCCAACTCTGGGGGTGGCTGATGGCTGGAAGGCACTCTCTCTGCCTTTTTAACTTTGTTTTTGCATGGATTTTTATGTGGATTTTATTGTTTTTTACTTGTAAACAGTCTCGAGTCACTTAGACGCTGAGATGGACATATATAAATTTGATAATTATAAATACTGTATTATATTCAATGTGCAAATCTTATTTTTATCAATTTAATTTGATAGGTATTTATTACTCTGATCGTTACATAAATAAATAAGGCTGCTGCTTATTTTTGCTGTCATGATGATCAAAAGACAACTGCAAGAACATATTCAGAGGCAGTCAACCAGTCTTTGTGTTCATTCATGATAGCAATCATGGTTGATTGCTAGCCATCCTCACCCCCCTTTTTTATCTATGAAATATTTTTTAGCCCACCTCTCTAGTTTTTATTTTATTTCAATGTTTGTTTTAAAAGTTTTAATCAATGTTTTTAATGTTTGTTTTTCTTAGCCGCCGAGAGTCCCTGGATTTTGGCAGCATAGAAATCTAACAAATAAATCAATAATCCAGATAATGTGAACTTCAGCTCCTAAGATTCTTTGTAGTGACCGAGCTGGCAAGGGAATTCTGGGCAAAGAAGCCCAGAGAGCATCCAGGTTGGGGAGAGCTGTTGTTTTCAGGGCTTCTTGGAGACTTCTGGCTGGCCACTTTAAGAAACAGGAAGCCAGACAAGGAGATTTTTAGTGTGATCCCACAGCGCCAGCCAAATGACTGCAGGAAGCTTATGTTCTTATTTTTACGAAGAGCAAAACTATTTATGCTTCCATGGCAGCTGGGTTATTTTGGGATAACTTACGAGGAGGCTCTGGGGCCACAACACGAATAGCATAACTGGAGCTGGTAATAATTTGATTAAAATTTTGTGAACATTTTCTGTAAAGATAGCAAGACTTACTGAGGGAATTTCCTACTCTCCTTTTTAAAAGTCATTGACTGCAACGTCATGATGACAAGTTGAAAAATGGTTTGTTCTTCAATATCTGTCCGATCTCGATCACTGAATTACATATGTTTAGATCGTTAACATCCATAAAGAACACCAAATATAGTCTGCCTTTGAGTTCAAAGTGATAGCTTAGAAGGTCCCTTCTCTTTCCAAAAGGCATGACTGACTATTAAGGTTGGCTGGGTGGGAGGAATGTGTGGCCTTACCTCAGTCCCAAAAGTAGCATCTGGACTGGTCTTGGTGGGCCGAGGAGGCATATCGACACTGCTACCAAGATGGGGACTTCCTGTGACATTCAGATTCCCTGGGGGACACGGCTGAGTACTGAAACAGACTTCAGGGGCATCCAAATACAATACCTGTGGAAATTATAGCAGGCCATGGAAAATCAAGATAGGCATCCAAAGAAAGAGAAGCTGAGGAATTGCTGGCCCTCAACCTAATAATGAGGTTGTGATGTCTGTCTCTCATTAGCACTAGGAGCCTGTTGCAAGCCTGGGCATATCAAATCAAGTCCAAACCACTGATCAATATGGGGATCCAAATTAGAAACAATAACAAGTAACTCAAGTATTTGAACCAGTCCCTGCTTGAAAACCTCTAATGAAGAGATATTCTTGCCTCCCGTGGCAGAGTGAACCATGGAGCTGACAGAACCGAGCTAACCGAAGTTTAGCTTTGATTGCAGATTCAAAAGGGATATCCAAAAACCTCCTCCAGTGGATGATTCTAGCTTGTCATTTCTTCACTTTTTGGCAAATTTCCTGAGCCGTCTGAAAAATCCCAAGGACCTTTATCCAGCTGTTTGTCGCCAGACAAAGTCTGGTTTACAGAATTGATGTTACCAGTCTACCAATAGATCCTATTTAACCTCTGGCTTCCAGATTTGTGTAAATGACTCCAGTTCTTGCCTTGGGCTTGTCATTAATAGAGTTAAACCAGCACATCATGTCAAATTGGATGCTGAAGTGTAACTCTCTGATTTCTTATGTGGCCAGGCTACACACACTGCCCAGTCCTGTGGAGTGCAGTATTTAAGCTTAACTAGCAAGCTTATCTAGCAGTAAAAGATAAAGGAGCCCCTTTATACTTAGGGCCACAAAAATATTATGCAGGAAATTTATGACAGAACCTTTCCACACTTTTTTCTTTTTTTTAATACAAGAACCCGTTCTCTGTAGCATGTTGTGGGGGAAAGCACTGGAATCAGGGAAGAGAAGAACAAAAAATGGAATTCCCACTCAAAATGGAAACTATAGAATTGATGGCTTTCTCCATTTTTTCAAACTCCTTTTTGAAATAAAATGTTTCCTGGGCTTCAAATGTTGGTATACATACTGCATTACAGAGAGCTAGAACTGAAGATGAAAGAAGAACGTCTGTATCATCTCCCAAGTCTTTAACCCTACCAGACCCCAAAGCATTTTACCCGCATAATGAGTTTCATATAGATGCGGCTGTTGGGTCCAGAATTTTCCAGCTGGAACCACTGGTCCAGGGTCAGATTATCAGCACTTAAAAGGCGGGACAAGTGAATTGTGAGGGAGCCCAGAGTGGTCTGCCGATTGTCATCTTTGATCTAAGGGTCAAAAAGAAGAATTTCTGCAGCTGTTGATCTACACAAATCGGCTGCATGGGTTCAGAAAAGAATAGGTACCTTACCTGTATGTCAATGTCCTCGACGGTTGGGTCTTGCAGGAAAAAGTGGAATGCATCATTCCAGACAGGGGAGGCAGTGTTACAGACAACCTAGCAGGGAAAAAGAAAAAAGAAAAGAAAGAAGGAAGGAAGGAAGGAAGGAAGGAAGGAGGGAAGGAGGGAAGGAGGGAAGGAAGGATGGATTATAATGCAGCACTCAGAGAAAAATTAGAGTGGAGTACTACTATCCCCTAGAGGCAAGTTAGAAACAGCATTGCTTTGACTGATAGAACAGATGTCTCTGAAGAACTGAATCTCCTGGTAAAGGGCTTTATTTGCTAGAACATTTTTTTTAACATTCAACTGCCTATCTGTAATTCAGGTCCTTGTTTTATGTCCTACATCCTAGGATTAAGATTGGGTCTTGATCTTCTGTGCAGCATCATTTCAGACATTTGAATAATATTATCCTATCTTTCCTTCTTCAGTCTTCTCGAAGCCAAATATTGCCAGTTCTTTCAACCTTCACAAAATTTAGTTTCTAGTTTTCATTCATCCTCTTTGTCCTGCTTTGCTATCACAATCTGAAACAGGAGAGAGAGCAATCTGGCTCCCAAATCTCATGCTAAATTTCAAACTTGTCTAAAACTCTCTGGCAAGCTGCAACCATTTTTAATTCAGGTAGCAGAATGGATGACAAAAGTCAAAACCAACCTTTCCACCTTTGTGCTGTTTGATGAGATGTTACAGAAGGGAAGAAATGGGACAGGATGCATTTCACCTCATAAACCTACAATATACTACCAGTATTTCCACACGCATTGAATGGCTACAAATGGAAGATCAGAAAAAACTAAACACCTTACCTGGCTCTCCCGAGTGACATCTTGAACGGATAGCTGGACCATAGGTTTGGGGTCCTTACTAGATTTCTTCAGCTGGGTAGAGTCAGGGGAGAAAAATGATAGTATTCATCTTTAAGATGTGTGAAGTTGTCGAGGTTGGATACTCCTGCTTCAGGGATTCAGACCTGTATCTCATAGCATTCCTTGCTATAGGCCATACTGAGACTTTGGGCAGATCAGTAACACCTTAGAAGCTTTTGATGCCATTCCTCATAGCTTTCCTTTCTGGTCCTTAAACAAGACTTAAAAGAGGCCTCTGTCTTTATGGTATTGTGGAAGAATACAAAGGCAGCAAATGGTGGAGACTCCTAGCTTCACTGCCCTCCATACCCAGGGTCACCAGCCAGTGGGAAAAAACTCTGCTATGTACATATGGACTTTTGATTTCGAAGCATCAGCTCCAATGCAAAGAAAATACATGCTCAGAAGGAAGAACATTCTGGCTAAAAACGTGCTGCTGGTCACAGTAGGTTGAATATAATCATATTTTTATTATATATAGTCGTAAACTGCCTAGAGTCCAACCAGAATGAGGTAATGTGTAGGTTTCACGTACAAGTAAATTGCTTTAAAAAAGAAAGGCATACGCTTGTGGCTTCTTTGCCACGATGCTCTGCAAAAGCCTTCCCAACGGGTGCAATTTCCAGAGCTTCCAATTCTGAGATAGGACAAATGCTTGAACTTCAAACTCACATCAAGAATCTGCCCCATTTCATATTAAAAAGTGACTTTTGATGAAATAAAGGAATCTATTGTGGCGGAGACAGTATCTTGCGACTACTCACTGGCAAGTCTTGTGCTTTGTCCAAATATACCACCAAGATGGCTGCTGATGGAGGATCTGGCTTTGAGGAGATAGTTTTGTTCCACTGAAGAACCTTCAAACCACATGTAATGAACAAATCAGCATTAGCTAACACTATTTACACAATACTTATCTCCTAGAATATTTCTGTAGAATGTTTCCCATCTCACTAGAGACCTAACTGTGGCTTTTTCAATAAGATTTTTATAAATCATTCTTCATTCTAACGTTCTCCTAAAGTTTTGCTCATCTCACTTCTTCTGGGATTATTCTTCCAATTAGATTCCCATCATGTCTTCCAAGCCACAGAACCATGTTTGTCTTATGGGAATAATAAAAATGCATGCCAAGAGTTTGAATTTGCTGTTCTTGGTTCAAGTTTTATCCAAAATCAGTATTTGGTTCTCATTATATATATATTCTCTAAGGAAAGTTTCCTCTAAAAACCTAAATACAAGTACTGTGAAAGTTTTTACCCTCACCAATTCTTGGCTTCTACAGGTAAAAAGGAAATCAAATAACTAGATAGCAAATGTGACCAAGACTGTAGAGGGTGAGCAGTACTTGGCATCTTCTGCCACCTCCAGAGACACCCTTCAACAGCATGTTTCTACCCTGAGTGTTTGCACTTACCTGATCCAACTTGGAAACATCTGGCATGAGAGTATGCCATTCTAGACGTAAATGCACACGAGCTTGGCCTCCATCTTGTAATGAGAACCACTGTCAGGAAGGCCAATGGGAAGAAAATTAGAAGCTCTCCAAAAAAGCAAAGTTCTTAACCCATATCAAAAATAATTTGTTCCTTTAACTCAGGGATGTATAACGTTTTGGGAGCCAAAAGCCCAATTCTGATCCTTGAGTGATGTGATGGGGTTTATACTCAGTGGATGGGGCAAAAACAAAGAGCTAATTTTATTTAAATGAAATCAGTTCAGTTAAAGAACTGAAAGGAATATATTTCATTTTCCTCCTGTTAAAATTACAATTTGGCAGCTACATTTGAAGAGGCTTTTGTGGCTGTCGTTCTGGAGCCTCAAGTCGCACCTTTCTCTTTTGATAAGATGTGCAGGTTGCTCCACAAAATATGGCTTCTATGACACTTTTAAAATCTCTCTCCCATCCTATTTTCTCTCCCCCCTTCCTTTGTTCTCAAGAATCTTTCTCTTTATTTACCTGAAGATTCTCTATTCATTACTGTAACCCTGCAGTCAGTTGAACCACCCTATGGTTGGTTCTAGGTATGAATCATCAGCCCCCCTCAGTGCTCACCTCCTCTAACACACGAGCACTGAACACCTCCCCAAAATCCAGCTTCATCCTGAGAAAAGAAAGAAGATGGTGATAACTGCATATTCACTAATCCTGGGATTTTAAGGAATAGCCCCAAGAACTTCAGATCAATTGCTCCTCATTTATGCAGAGTCATATATCCAGTTCTTGAGCTGGGGTTGAAGCTGCTGATCCTTAGAATGGACTTTTAACTACCTTTGCTTTTTTCAGTACTATCCCAATCATCTCTGCGTGGCAAAAAAAATCCAGCAGTGAAGCTCTAGTTTCCAATGCACCATCACCCATTCAACTAGACCTCAATTCCCTGCTAGACTTGGAAACAGAACCCATCCAGCTTCTCACCTGCCCAAGAAGTCATCCTGATCAGGGTCTTTGTCAAACAGTTCCACCTCCAGTTCCTGCCCTGGTACCTCATGTACAATAAACTGTGGGGACAGTGAGGTGGGAATCAGAGCAGATACCACTTATTGTGTAGGCCAGAGAGCCCTTCTTCCAACAGAAAAAGAAAAGCAATGACAGTTGTATAGCATGAAGTGAAATAGCTAAGACAAGAAGGAAGATTAGAAAAGATGCCTAGCTTTATTTATATTTAAACTACCATCTCATCTGGCAGAAAAATACCTCATACATCTCATTCCACTTGGGATTAAGATCTTCATCAATGACTTTGCTGGTGAAGACCTGGGTTCCAACACGTACAATGGCATATGGATCTGACTTGCCCTCAATCATCCCTTTGATGTACTTATCCTTGGACTGCAGGTTTTTAGCCTCCATTAGGTATACACGGACAATGCCCTGGAAGAAGAAAGGAGATCAGGTCCACAACTCCAACTCATCAAGTAATAACATTCATCTCATCAGAAAGTTTGCCTTACCCTGGGAATTGGGCAACGGAGTTCAGCTGCTTCATGGAGATCAGGGATCAATGGGATGAGTAAGCGGTTGGGAAGAACCAAGAAAGAGGCAATTGAGTCCATGATCATTGTGTCAGACAGTGAGCTGTTGAAGAAAACACATTCCTCTGGTCATACTACTACTAGATAATCTGCTAATCATGTTATCTCAACGTTACCTTTTGCAAACATAAGTTCCTCCAATATTCCTCAAATGCCTTTCTGAATGTTCCTCTTCAACAAGCTCAATTTTCTTTCTCTTTCAGCTGTTCCTTCAGTTTTTAAAATCTTCCCATCTTGCTACGTTTGGCTCTCTTATACACTTATTTCCACAGTGGGCTGCAAACCTGAGTTCACAGCAGATGCTTTATCAAGCAACTTTGGCCCCTAATTCTTTCCAGAACAGAATGTTCATTTCCTCCTTGCACTTCTCTTATAACTTTCCAGAAATGTAAAACAAGCATAAATTTACCTCAGCCCAGGGATGTCCAACAAATTGGTCATTCCAGTCCAATTAATGTCCAGAGTCTGGGGGAAAATGTGCAATGTAGGAATTAGTTATAGATCTACTGGAGATGATGGATACTGGTGGAATAATGGAGATTGGAAAAGATATTGCAGATCTCTTCGTAATAGGTTGTGCCAGATTATTTGGGAGATTCTCTGATGACAGAATTTAATAAAATACATATAATTTTCCAGTATTAGTTTTAACAGGAAACTCTATTACTGTACTTGTAAATTCAAAGTTTCTACAAATGGTTTTATTTATGCACAAGCACTATTTGATCCCATAACCCTTGAATCATTGGCATGTGAATGTGAGCAGTTGCTTGTCATTCTCGGAGATTTCCTTCCTTTGTTCATAATGCTTTTAAAAATCCTTTTATTTTTTAATAACTTTTAAATAGTCTTTTTATAACTATTATTTGTGTGTGTGTATACTATTAAAACTCTTGGTCCTGTAATCTTTAACCAGATAAATGGTGCATTATTGGACAACAATTTTTGAACCAATTTCTCTCAAATGGATTAACTTTCAGAATGTTTCCAAATCTGGGACCCATGACTTCCATGGAAATGAAATTTGAAAAAATTTATAAAACATTTTATGACATAAACATGATCATAAAATAGTTTATGATATAATATCAAATGTCTTAAAATATTTTCTGTGCTGATGTTTTATGGTGCTATACAGTTTAACATGGACTATTTTCAAGGCAAATATATCTCTGAATGTATTCCAGTTTTTCCAGTGAAGACAATATATTAAAAGTTCAGTCGTTGTTGAAGTCAATGAGGGAGTCTGGTAAGGAAATATCTCTGAAAGAATGAGTTTTTTCCATAAGAAATAGTATTTCAGAAATTACTTCTACATATAGAAATGCCTGAGTAAATGTTAGGTTTTGGAGATGCAATGACATTGCTTTATTTAATTACCTATAGAGTCCAACATTGTTCATTTGGGAAAAGAGGTTCTGCATTAATTCAACTCTGAGATTCAATATTTTCAAATATTCATATTCTTTTGAAGCTTACTCCTATTGCAGGGAAGTTGACATCTGGACAAAGAAGGTAGATTTTCTATATCTTATTTGCAGCTAAACAATTTATTGTTCAGAATTGGAAAGAGAATATGGCTCCAACTATTCAGTGATCTGCAGAATTGACATTATCAGCAAATGATGAATCAATCACTTATCAATATAGATTAGCTATGTATGAAGATATACCCTGTATGTTGTTTCTTTTTTAAAGCTGTTTTTCTTTTTCTTTGTAATTTTGTATATTCTTTTTTTTTTCATTTAGCATGTGCTCTTTGGGATGTCATCTCCCGGAGGTCACATTGGCCCCAACTCTACTGTCCTTTCAAAAGTCTCAGAAGATATCATTGTGCTTGGATATCCAGCTATATGTGGACCCTCCAGCTGCCTGTATTGATTGAGATGTATGAATTGTACTCTGTTTTACATTTTTTAAATGCTTTTGTTGTTTTATCTGTATTTTGTTTTTGTAGCTGCTTTAACTCTGCGATCTGCCCAGAGTCACAAATGTAAAATGGATGGCTACATTAACTGAATAAATACATTATTTAATGAAAAAAATGTGAGACAAAAACAACCACCACGGTTGGCTTGCTGTTTGGGGAACCATCAGGAATAGCTGCAGAATACTTACTGGACGGCGAATGAAGAACAGGGTAAGTGCTCCTACAATTGGTACATCACCAACGAGGGGCTCCAGAATGACTCGCAGCATGCCATGTAGCTACAGGGGAAAGGAGAAGCATGAGACCCAGTTCCCAATTCCTGGACACTGAAGCGAGCATAGGATGATAATCCTTCCGTATCACTAAAGGCGCAGTCCCTTTCGGCAAACAGGAGGGGGCTCAACGTCATAGTGTACTGTAGATCAAGATCTGAGCCTTCTTGCAACAATGGAAGGAAACTGAAACTAGCGCTACGAGCGAAGGGGCCACCACCGCCATTTTTTGCCTTCCAGTGCTTAAAGGTTTTTGGCTCAGCTTTTATCCTTGAGCATGTTTCTCAACCTCAACAACTTCAACTCCCAGAATTCCTAGTCCCCAAGTGAAATCTTTTTCCAACAATTAAATCCTTTCTTGAATGCCCAGAATTGGCTGGCTACCTTTAAAGATGGGTGAAAAGACAGCAAAAAAAGGCTTAGATGTTTCAGAAAAGTCCACAGGGAGGAAAGGCAAGATGAGATTGCTGGGAATAATACAGTGTGCTGCCACAGTAAAAGTCTCTTGCACCATTGTGCGTATGCCAGCATTATGAGAGGAAACTTCCTCTAAAAATATAAATGCTTTCACCGAGAACCAGTTTAGAGATATCTACTACCCAAGGTCATCCTGGGCAGGAATTATGGAGGTTGTATAAAGCTTCTAGAGAACATCAGATTGAGAGAAGGAGTCTGATTTATTGAATCTTAAAAACCTGAAATGGGAGACTGTAGTTTCCAGATTTGCCTTTCCCAATCTGGTGTTCAGAGGTGTGAGTTGGGAGTTCTGTTCCTTGGGAGAAAGGCTAATTTAGACGAGGATTTAGATCTCAGTCCTAGTCTGCTTTACCTGCATGCCTTTCACTCCAGCCTTGCAGAAATATTTCTTCACTTCCACATCAATCTGGACATCTCCCACATAGCTGTCATAGAGAAGATTGAGAAGAATAGCAGTATGGGAATTGGAAGAGCAAAACTACACAAGAATGGGCCAAGAAAGGGTTTAGAGTAGCGGTCCTCAAAGTGTGGTTGGTTTAGGGACCTCTGGGGGTCTCTTTCAAGAGGTTTGTGAAGTCAAATAAATACATATTTTAAAATTCTCCATTTTGATTTTTAAATATTGACAGATACAACCCACATAACCAAAGCTCTTTGGAGTCCTCAATAATTTTTAAGAATGTAAATGGGTCCTGAGGACAAAATGTTTGAGAAATTGTTTAGAAATTGGCTCTTCCTTCACATCTGTCCATCTGAGCAGTTTCATTCAAATGCTGCTGATTATCAATATTTTTTTGTTCTTATTTCACCCCCCAACTGCCACCTGAACATAGTTTGCATACTACAGGTAGTTATAGTTGAATGACCATTCATTCAGTGATTGTTCGAAGTTACAACAAGGGGGACTTATGATGGAACCTCATAGTTGCAGCCATTGTAAGATCCTGATCGTGACATGATTACAATTTGGGTGTGTGGCAATTACAAAGTCATAGCAACCCTCGGTCATTTGATCACATTAGCAACCTTCACCACCTTTCCTCAAGAAAAGTTTATCAGAAAGTCAGCAGGATGTGATAAATGACAATCACACGATTGCGAGATGATGCAATCATGCAGGATTTGCCTAACAACAGCAACAGCTATCATAAATTGACATACTCGTGTAACATAGTGCTTTTTGACCATGTTGCTGGTCCCAATTACTATTATTAAGGTAAGACAATCTGTACAGATATCCAGGATGACCAATGACTGCAAAAGGAAATGCAGTTGCTTCAGAGAGAAATAGTACTATCTTCGCTTAATAGTAATAATAATGATACCTGTAACACAGTCAAACACATCTGCCTATCCCAGGTCCTTGGAAATAACTCAATAGGTGGATAAAAATACCAAGTCCAGTCTAAACATGTGGCTGACTATGCAACCATAATAATTTATTAAATCTGTATACCACCTGACTTTCAATGACTGAACAGCTCACAACAATCAAAGAAATTGCAATAAAAGACAGAATCATGAAGCCCACTGCTCAACCTTTGTCTCTAATGAAAGAAACAGAAAAGGCCAATAGGGTTTCATCTCAGAACAGGTAATTAACTTTGCCCTCTGCAATGCAGTTAATTTTTCTTCATCAGAACAAGCCTTGTCCTTAAGGAGTGCATTCTCCCAAGAAAATGAGTGGTACGTGCTCAATGGCAAAAGACAATTTATCATTGTCATTTACTGTTCATTCCAGAAAAGACAATCATTTTTCTTAATTTCTACATGATAAAGTTGAGAGCTAGCACCAAAACCAAGTCTTACAACTCACCTAATGTTTAAGTCCAGCAAAATTTGCTTCTTGTTCAAGCCTGGGTGAACTTTGACTCCAATAACTTTGAGGGGCTAGAAACAAAAGCAACATTATTCTCAATAAAGAAACATATATAGAGATACTGGTCTTTACTCCCACTTGCCTAGCAATGCTTCACTGGGTACAGAGGCAAACAATTCATTGATTTTTTTATTGAACTCAAGATGTTATTGATATATCACTCTTTAAAGTAACTCATTACTTTCTGAAGACCAATTTCCAACTTGACACTCAA
>JANHZU010007679.1:231979-246358 GCA_032468055.1 Acrochordus granulatus | reverse complement strand
ATGGATATAAGTCTCATTTCTGCAAAGTATGACAAACTGACTTACTAATAACAAATATTTATCAGATACTGACTACTGATATCTGAGTTCAATTTCCCTTGGAAATACTTCTGTTTTTTGACATCTTGCCAGCAGAATATATAGTAATAAATTAGTATGCCTTGGAATACCTAAATGTATACATTTTGGTCAAATTTATGAACCCATATGATGATAAACGGACGGCTAGTAAAATTCAGTAGTACCAATGAAAAGTAATTTATTGATGTTTCTTCTCACATTTCTTTGGAAAGAAAAATCTCAACATCACCTCTCCCCCAATTTTGAATCAGTGAACAAAAGGAACTGAGAAGTCTACAATTATATTGATTCCATTTCCATCAACTATCATACCAATCAGGTTTTATTACATTGCTCCTATAAAGAGCAAATACTGAAAAATATTAAATGCAGAATGAAAAATGAGAGCATCCACTTCAAAAACAAAAACCTTCAGGAGTTATGCAAAAATATGCTCAATCTTCCTACTTAAGAAAGTTGAGTTTAGATTTGATTGGAAGTTTTATTTTATTAAATCATTCCATTTCATTTTACATAATATATAACACAGTTAAAGTGTAATATTTATTCCTTGTCCACCCCAATGCAGTGAAATGATTAATTTTAAATTTACTGTGATATAGCATAGTTTCAAACTCTTACTGAAGTCTTTACTCAAGTCTTCGACTTGAGAAAAATCCAGTCCAGATGCCTGTTTTTGTTGTGATGCAATTACCCTGGACGAGTGAGAGTCTTCACAGACTCTTACTGAAAGGAAAGGGTAAAATTCCATGATTGTCACATGAAACAATCTCACAATAAATGCATGATTCTGCTTATGTGAAACTACTGAAATCATCTACCTTCATGAAAATGAAAGCCTTTTAGATTCCCTCAACCTCTCTAACAGAAATCAAACAGCCGAGGCCAAGATGGCTGTTCTAGTCAGGAAAAAGTGCGGTTGCAAGTTATGCATAAATAGCAAAAAAAACCCTGAGGATTTGTGCACCTTGATGGAAAACTTAATAAAGATGGGAAAAAGAACAGAGAAATCTTAAGACAATTTAAGAAATTCTTAGAGGAAGACTGAATTTGTCAGGAGAATTGCAAAAGCGAGCTGAATTCATTTAGAGTAGGGTACTTAAGTACATGTGATCAACCAGACTGGATCCAGAGTGCATGGGTACTGAGTGAAAGTGAACAGAAAAGGGAACAATCAGTACAAGAAATATGTTGAGGCAGTTCGGTTACACAGACATAATAAAAAGGTATTAGTCATAGCACAAATATAAGGAAGGTTGAACTAAATGAGAGGTAGAAGAACATGAAAATCTTGATTGGACAGAATTGATGAGATCCAGAAACAGGTGAGAATTTTAACGAACAAAAGACAATATGTGAAAGGATATATATGAATGGGGTGGAAACAAGGACAGTTTGCAATGACAGAAAGCTACGGTAAAACACACGGCATTTCTGTGAACGGTTTAATTATGTGCTTTCTTAACTCATGCCTTAATTTCTTTGACTTGCTCCTTTTGACTTTAGTGCAAAAGGAGCAACTTGCTGAATACGCGTATCTTTTGGGATGGTGATATATTTTCCAGCAGGTATTGCTTACGTTTCCCTACCTGACTGCATTGCCCATATTTCTAGAATGTTAATGACCTTTCAAGGCAGCTGTTGTACCACACCAACCCTGGCTATTATTCATTTAGTTTTGCGCATGCATGACTTTTATCAGCAAGGTTTTTAAGCTGAATTTGGCAACACTCACGCATAATGCTGCCATCATAAATGGTTAGCCTTGGTGTTTATCTCTCTGTTTTCATTTCTTTCCCCACCCCACGTGAGCATTTTTCTAGGAATATAAATGGGAAAGACAGGGTGATCTTAATGATCTAAGAGTCTCAGGAACTGTTCAAGATAAGTTGAGGATTTGGATTGCAATCTTACTCAGTCCCTCAAGAGTTAGTCCCATTGAAAGTGAGTCTTCTAGTGGTCCTCTTCCCTTCACAGCTCCAAAAATAAGGTATTAAGAGTGACAACTTCTAATTCACAGTGATTTAAACTTAACAAAACAATATGACCCACTTCCAAGCAGCATGAATGTATCGCTTTGGCATCAACATAACCAAAGTGTCATAGGACAACCTAAAAATGTCCCACATCAAAGAATGTGAAAATTAATAGTTTTGAATAAAAAAATGGTGATGGTTCTGAGGAGGCAGAAATATTATAAGATTTGGGCTGAATCAGTGTCAGAAAGACTTATACGTGTGTTTTGTATTTATCTATGGAGGCATTTCAGATTTACCCTCTTCTCTAGCTAAAGTAGCGTGTACTTTATATATTTAGGTGAGTGCTAAACAAGCGCTGTTTATGCCCCCTTCATAGTATCAGAAAAATTACACTCCCAAGGCCTTAAAAATGGTTGTAATAATTACAGTATGAAGAATTACTTAGGTAAGAAAAGTTTAATTTAGTGAAACCTCAAAATGGCTGCAGTTTGGAGAGTCTTATCATTCATAATCATATGCCTTCCCCATTCTTTTGCCATTTTATATTGTCAGTCAGTCTGGTCTTACGTCATTTCATTAGTCTTTGCCATTTCATTCCCTTCAAGTCAATCTAGTTGATTGTTTTAAAGAATTACAGTAACTAGATCTTGGCAGCACATGAAGTTCCTCAACGCAGAATGTGGAATGACTGAATGTTTTAGGCTCAGGAACCATAAATGTTTGTCTAATGTTTGCTTTTGCAAAAGAAAATCAAGCAAAGTAAGCTTTTTTCCTCTACTTTTGAAGATTAAAAGATATTTTGAGAAATGCTAAGTCTGGAAGCTGTCTTGTTCAGACCCAGCAAGGAGTAATATGGATATATGATTTTGTGGAAAATTATTCAACCTCTGTCAGATGTTCTGAATTCTTACCTTTCTTTCTGATTATTATCAGATTATATGTATCCTACTGTTATAAGGGGGCACGGTGGCCTAGCAGTGAGACTCTGGGCTTATCGGTCGGAAGGAAGGTCAGCAGCCCGAGTTTGAGATCCAGGCATCGTGTGACGGGGTGAGCTGCTGCTATCTGTCCTAGTTCCTGCCAACCTCGCAATTTGAAAGCACGCAAAATGCAAGCCGATAAATAGGCATCGCCTAAATTGGTGGGAAGGTAACAGCATTCCATGCGCCTTGGTGGACAGTCGTGCTGGCCACATGGCCACGGAAGCGTCTTCGGACATCGCTGGCTCTTCATCTATGAAACGGAAATGAGCACTGCCCCTTAAGAGTGAGAAATGACTGAAAGGGGGAAACCTTCACCTTTTTCTTTTTCTCCTGATACATAAAAGCAATACCAATATTTGAGGCTTCTTGTGGAAAATAGATCCTGTTTTCAAAAAAAATATGTCTTTAATTTATACGCAACCCATCTTACTCTGAAAAGCGGCTCTGGGTAAAATCTATGAAAGATATTTGCACTGAAGTATTACAATGTCTGGCACAAGCGGGCGTATAACGATGCAAATACTTTGCAGAAACGCTCGTGAAAGCATTAGGAAACAATTCTCCTACGTTTTATGGCTTTTTTCTCCCACAGACACCACTCCTTTTTCCGCAGGATGGATGGTTTTCGTCTGTCTCTTGATTTGGTAGCAGACTTTTTGCTTTGACCTTGTGGGAAGCGGTTCTCACGTATGAATTCATTTCAGCTCTATGACTCAAAATGAACTCCTTGTTTTATATTATTGGTATAAGGGGCCATACGATGGATTTCCAAGTGACGCAGTAGTATTGGAAGTCATAAAAACAACAGGAGCAGTAATAGTGGGTCCTAGAAAGTTTAAAGTCTTCGGATTTCGGCGGCATATAAGTTTAATCAATCAATAAAATAAATAAATAAAGTCTGCCTATTATCTCCCCTCACCAAGGCAAATCTTTGCTTCGTGAACCACCCATAATTAGACAAGAGTTCAAAGAAATGGAGGATTATAAAGCAAAGCATCCTGAAACAACCGGGCTGGGTTGCTTATTCACTGACTTTGTTGATGCTTTGAAGTTAGCCCTTCCTTATTGCCGGTACAACACGGTATGGTCATGCGAGTCAGGGCTCATGCCTTAAAGATTCAGCTGCCACCGGGCTGATACGTCGTCAATATTTAATGTTGCCCAACAGCTCTGAACTAATTTTCCGCTAGACCGATTTTTTAAGAAGCCCAAAGTCAAGACCGCCTTCTGAGGACAACTGGCACCTCTTGCCAGAGGGAGAAAACAGAAACGCCTTGCGAGAATTGGCCTTCTGATCACAGCTAGAGCTCTCCAAGTAACTGTGACTACAACTCCCAGAATTCCCTGACAATGCGAATCCCCAGGCTAGTTCCAATACTTCTGGAGAGCGCTGGTTTGAACAAAACTGAAATTACCAGGGACAAGAATGGAATATCATATCTAATTGCAGGATCTATAAATCAGCTTTCAATTCTACCTTATGACAAGCCTCCTGATTTTGAGATAAGAAAATGTTTCTGCCTTAATAGCTCGTGGTTCATGTCGTTGCTGTTGCCAATGGGAGAAGCCAAGTTAAAGCAATAGAAGGCTAGTTACTAGCAGACTTTTTGTGAACAATAAAGTAGGATGCAGAAGACTTAGTGTGGTGTGAAAGGGATTTTCAAAGCAATACCCATTAGAAAGCGAGCAGAAATGAAGAATGTATGAGCCGCTGTGTTAATCTCCTCACTTTAAATATCATTCACAATAACCCTTCAGTGGCTTTTTGACTGTGGAGCATTAAAACTCCTCTTAAGGGAAGAAAAAAGTCAGAGGTATGCATTTTCTTTTGAATCACTACATGAGAGGCTATTGCTCATGCTTTGCAAAGATCTTGGACTCATCGCTTCCCAACTTCCCTTAAAAACAGATTGCCCACACTAGGACTACATGAAATCTCTCAAAATAAAACCAATCACTCAATAATTGGAGATTCAGTCTATCAGAGGAACGAGTCCTAGCAATGACAGAAATTCACAGAGCTATCTTCTCCTTGACTGCTTTGCAGAGCACAATAAATGACAGCTTAACAGAGCCTGTACAAGTAAAACAGAAGCACTACAGTTGTCGAGTACACACATTTTTCTGTTCTTATTGAAAACCTAGCAAGACTATGCATTTAGTAACTCTCTCTGAACATGACAGTAACGCCCAAACCTCTCACTGGTTAAATTCAAGCATATTAAACCATAGTGGTTTTAGTTACTATAATAGCATAACTGTTCACATATAGTGAAAGGCAGGAGGTCTACAAACCCTGGCCTCATCTCTCCTCCTTGCCTTGGTATAGTTGCCTGGTTGTCCCTGTTGCTACTGTCTGTCTGTGCCTCCGTAACATGCTTTCCTTAATCCAAGTCTGTGAAAAAGATAAGGTTTCCAAATGTGTACTACCATTGCGACTAATAACAGGTAAAACATCTGAAAAATGAAATATTTTCTAGAATGTATCCTTCCGGCCCTACAGTTTAAAGGCACATCGGTAGAGGTTTCAGCACGTCCTTTTTCCACTGGGAGGGAAATTAATCCCACAAGAAATAAACAAAAGCAAACTTAATGAGCTAGATTTTCAGTTAGAAGAAGTGTAAAGATAAATCTTCAGGAAAATAAGTGAAAATTCTTGCAGAAAGCAGCAAAACTAGCACAGACTGATAAGATACTTAAAAACTGAAAACTTAAAGCAAAGACTAATTTTTATTATTTAAAGATAATCTAAACTGGAGCAAAGTGGTCTGCTTCTTTGGCCTTAGATTTTCTCTCACTTTTGGGATAACTCCAGCCATTTAGCAGAGCTGCCAGGGATATGGTACTCCCTCTTCTTTTCTCAGTTCAAGTACAACAGCATCTCTTGCTCCATGTCTCTGCCTTTTAGTGTTAAAGAACAAATCTTATCTGTACAGGTCAGTGAAATGTTATGGGGATCCACTGTTACGCAAGTGAGAAAAAGGGCGCGTCTCCTCGTGAAGATGTGGATTCAGAGTCTGCAAAGATCTCAGCCAGTTTGCTAAGACCAGCAAAAATGCTGCAGTATTGTCAATGCAAGCTGGCCGTTGACAATAATTAGATTTACAAATGTCTGCATTCATAATATTCTAAAAGAATGCTAAGTAAATGACATAATGGCATGATGTGCTATATGAATCAGGCCACTGTTTCTTTCTTGCTTATTTACATACCATCATCTTTCTTCAGAAGAAAGAAAAAAAAAACAATACTATATTATAAAAAAAATCCTTTTTGCTGCATTTTTCCATCAGGAAGAAAACTCTTTTCCAAATATGGCCATTTCCAGACAAACAGTTCCTAGAAGTACAAAAGCTCCTCAAAGTTACCTTGCTTTCTGTGTTATGAGAGAAGGGAACAAGTAGTCAAGAGACTCTTATTCTCAAACAAAGGCTCTGTGTTCTCAGATGGTCAAAATGCAACAACAATGCCACACACAAGACTGCAGCCATCAGGTATGGTGTGTGCCCAGCCCTGAATATCAAAAGGAACCAGTTTTTTTCAGCTGCTATCAATGTGTCTGTAGTCTTCCCTTTCTGGGCTTTTAACAACAACAACAATAGCTCAGTGGAAGAAAAGTGCAGGAAATGGCTTAGATTCAAAAGGAACCAGTTCTCTATTTCTGTAAGCAAAAGGGCTTTTCTCAGCTATTTACTTCTTTTGTTACAAGGGGAAAAAATTAAGAAAGGCAGAAAACAATCAGGGGCAGAAACAATGTTTACGTCATTGCAAAACAGTTCATGAACAGTCACAAGCACCTGATATAACCGCAATTCCCTAAAATAGCTGCACCATTTAGGTCTTTTATTTTTTTTTAAGAGTGTACTTCCCGGATGTTTTATTCAGCCAGTGTCCTGTATCCAGATTATCCCACATCCTCGCCTCTCATAAAGACTTGCTGGAAAGGAGGAAAATGAAAAAAGATCACTTGCTGCTGTAATTTTAAATTACATCAGATTTGCAACACAAGCATATCAAAATCCCTAAGAGGAAAAGACACCAAATATTGATTGACTGCACAAAGGTTTATGAAAGAGTATTTTAATGAGGTCAAGAAGAAGACAACAAAGAGTCAGGTTGTCTCCTTGAATATTGCAGAACTTTTATTTTCAGAAGTGCCATGAATATAAAGTGAGAAATTGAGACAAATCAAGAGACTGGAACACAATTAAAGAAGCAGCCCTCAATGATGCTGCAATGTCCTTTGTTAAAAGACTACAATCTTAATTCATCAAAGAACTTTCCTGTACATATTCCACATAAATAACTATTTTTGTACAAGCTGCAGTCATTTCAAAAATAATGCAGGTTTTTGCAGAATTTCAATGTGGTATTTTAAATATTAATGCTGGGTCTCAGATTATAAACATAGGACATTGTTATCAATTACTTGGTAAAGTGATGCATATATGAACACTCTGGGAGATTTTCTGCTCATCTCCAGCGCCAACAAAGGCAAGGTTTTCTGTTTATTGGAGAATGTTTGAATTTAGAAGCCAAAGGACAAAGTAAAACGCTTTGCATCACTCATGGGGAATACTACTGTTTCCAAAATGTCTGATTTGAAACTTATATGATTTATGAATTTTTTCATCACATAGTTCTGCCATAGCTAGTGGAGGATGGTCTTAGAAATCAACCTTAGAATAAATCATTCTCCTTGGTCCTCTTTCTCCAGATCCTATATTTGTAATGCTGGACTGTAACTATAAATCTTGTCTTTAGGATTGAGCTTACTTTTGTGTTTGAAGAATGCAATATATTTTTGTTCTGAACTGTGGAGGCATATAAATTAAAACTCCAGAGGACAAAATTAACTCTGGGTCTAAAACTTTGCAAATATTTTCTTAGATTTTCTAGAATTCAGTGACTTGAAAACTCACTTCTAGCCCGAGAATATTGGAAGCTTTTGATTTGCTTCTAATTCAATGTAAGACAATTCAGTGAAAAAATATCGGCAGGGTTTATGACTTCTGGCTGGAATTCACAGTTCCATCAGTAAACAGATTGTAATCTGCTGAATAACTGTGGTTATCCCGCTATATGGATCTGTCCTTGAAGATAATTTGAAAACTCTAACAGGTGCCAAAAATAGCTGACCACTTTCTAAGGGATAAGAACCATTAGTGTAGCTGTGTTACACCTTTATTACAGGAGCTGCATTGGCTATTTCCAGGTATAAATCAAAATTTGTTATCATTATACAATCCTGTATAGTTTGGACTCTGGGTGCATGATTCCATACACAATCAGCTCCTCCCATTCAAACCAGCAGACAGGGCATGGGGAGGTCCATGGCGGGGGTGGACCATCTGTGATGGCCCCATCCTCTGGAATATTTTGTCTGCTGGCGTTGGGATGACTCACAGAATCACAGGATATTTTTTTTGCAGAATCTTCAGGGAATGCATATTGCTGTTTTGTGCAAATTATGATATACTATCTGATAATTGTTTGTGTTAAATTCTTACCCTTTTTGATATTGGTACTTGATTTGTTTGGCTGTTTTTCTATAATGGTTGTTTGATTATGCTAGCTGTAAGCCGCCTGGAGTCTATGAAGGTGGCATATGGATTTTGTTCATTGATTGATAGACTGCAGAGGAGGAGAACTTGCAGCTTTTCAAAATGTTGCTGAACAACAACCCTCAGTACCTCTCCCCCCCGGGGCCGCAGCTGAGCCATATGTTGAGGCCTACACATTTCTCACCTCTGAACTAGAAAGTAACACACTTCCACCCAGATGTAGGTTTCCTCACGACTGCGGTGTTTCCTCAGAAGTAGTTCTCAGGCCTTTTCCTAAGGTCACAGAGAAATGGGAAGTTCCCTTCACTCCTTCCACTTCCATTTCAAAATCAGCTCTTTATGCAGAAGCGCAAAGCCGATGTTTCCTTAATGGAGAAAGGGGGGAGATGATATTAACTACAGGCCTGCAATGTAGGCCACTTGAACTCAGTATTTTGCACAGTAGAAGAGACTCTTGGTCAAGGGTAAGGGAGAGGGAGCTGCTCTTCTGTTGCATGAAAAGGAAACTTGCTGCCAACAGGCATGACCTGGGGACAACTTGCGATCACGTCACCAAAACCACCAGTGAAAATCAAGAGGAAGCAGGATCACCCACAGATAGAGACTGATCCGTCAAGCTGACAATGGGGATGGTCGCACACATGAGTTCTCTCTGCAGATTCTGCACTTTAATGGCTTTGCCATTTGCAAGTTTCAAGATGAAACTTGCTGCAACAGATTCTTGTCGCTTCTTCGGAATCTTTGTGGCTCGTTGCATTTGAAGATGTGTTCCGCACTGCGCTGCGCTCGGCTGAATGCGTCTGTTTCTGGATGTTGTTCTTTCCAGAACTGGTACATTATTTTCAGGTATCTTCTTCTTGTTGGACTTGATTTGGAATAACAGATCATTATTTCTTTAGTTTCAATATCTGTGACGGGTCAACATATTTTCATCAGTAGTTCTGAAGCTGCTGGCCCTGGTTGCTCAGCCAACAGCCCTGAGTCCTGTAGCCCATTTTTCATCAGATGTCCAGGAACTCCCAACACCTAGCACAGTCCTTGTTGACCTAGGCAATGACTGAACTGGTGTAGGTTTCTGTAAATTACACCTCACCCTATTTTTTATAGGAGAAACACTCTTCGTCTGCCTCCTCTGATGAGGCACGTCTAGTATGGTTGAACCTCTGACATAGCTTTCACCTTCCTCAGAGCGCACAAGCCCCACAACCACATCAAGGTAGTGCCTCACTGGGGAATTTTGATAATAATAATTATAATGATTATTATGTAATAATTTATCTCAATTTTTGAGAGGTGAATTGTATTTTTTGTCTAAAGTAAAAAAATTAAGAGAGGGAGCTCCCACTCTCCTAAGCTCTGTTGCAGGATGACCCTATTTATTTATTAAATTTACATGCCAAAATTTTATGTAAGATCCAGAGCTGAGAGAGGTCAAGGGCAAAATGAAATGGGCCTGCCCACTTCCTCAGTCTATTTGCCTGGTCTTTCAGAAATGATTGAGGAAAAGAGCTTCCTAAGAAAAGCTTTCTTCTTCTTCTTTTGGCATTACTCACATTCTTAGATGCAATTTTAAACTGACAACAACTAAAGGGAACAGTCAAGGGAACCTGGCAAGTTTCCAACAATGAATTCCTTCACAAATTTCTAAGAAGATACCAATTCCGAACGTTCGCCTCGTTCATAAGTATATGTATCCTTTAAAAAATAATTACAATAAAATCCATTTGTCTGCTTCCCATTCCAACTTTTTTGTGTGCACATGTGCGCACACACACACACATATGCAGTTTCTTAGAAATTTAATGTGATTGAAATATATATTTTTATCTTCTTTCTAACAAGTGAACAGGGCACACTTCATTTCCCACACCTCCATTTAGATTCACAACAAACTTTGAAAGAGACCGAGCTGAGAAATGCACAGCTTAGACCAAAATGATTTGCAGGATTGCCAGTTCTCTGCTCTGTTTTTGTTCCTCCATGGGACACTTTCTGCATCTCACCTCAACTGCAATTTCTGTTTTTTTTCAAGAGTGGAGTGGATCAGGAAGCTACATTATGGAAAAATTGCTTTGGAACTGAGCAGGCCCTCTCCTTATTAAAGTATAGGAAGGGGCTCAAACCCAAGTATTTCCAGGATTTTTTGACTTTTAGTATTTAATGTTTGATCTTTAAAAAGGATTTTAGAATTTTATGTATGGAATATAAATATGTTTGAAAGCTGCTCAGAGCCATTAGAATGGGTGGCACATATATCTATAAGTAAACTAAATAAAAAGAGTGAGTAGTTCTAAAATCATCCCAATTCTTTCATTAAGTAGGAGAGCTGAGTCTCACTCTCCATCTAATCTCCAACCATGCTGCAGTTGTAGGCAATCTTTTTGTCATCAAGGGTCATGCTTAATGTTTTCAAGGACGTCAAGGTTCATAATGTGGGAGCCAGTGTGGAAAGATGATAATTTTGGCCTGACAAGGTACTAGTCCATCCTCAACCACAGAAGCTTATTATAAAAAATTCTTTTCTCACCCATATGTGTCTTCCTCAACCTCGAGTCCTCCATCAGAGCCTGGGAGTTTGAAGGTTCTGCACAGTACCTTAGCTGTTCCTTGCGCTGTGTTCTTCCAGACAAAGAGCTCTGATGCTCCTGGGATCTGTTGGAGCCACTCTCCCAGAGTAGGAGTCACAGCCCCAAGTGCTTCTTCCACCACTGGGACCACTTTGGCCTTTACTTCCACATCTTCTCCAGTTCCTTTTTCAGGCTCTGGTATTTCTCCAGCTTCTCATATTCCTTTTTCTTGATGTTGCTGTCACTTGGTACGTCACTACAACTGTCCTCTGGTCCTTATCTACTAATATGTATGTATGTATGTGCATATGTTTGTGTGTTATTTTTTTTTAAAAAATAGGTGAGTTTGGGTCTGTTACACTCTCCCAACTCAACCTCCCTCACAGAGTTGTAAAATGAGGAAAAACAGGACAATGCACATCAGCTTAAGCTCCTAAAGAGACAGCTGGACCCCATCTCAAAATTGCAGTAAACTGTGTCCCAAATTCCCAGCAGTTATGATCAGAGAGAGTCCCAAGGGCTACACCTGGCCTGGGCACTGCAAGTTGCTTCTTCCTATCCTCGAGGTTGCAGCCAGAGTCATTCAAGAGGAAACTGATTACCACAAGACCAGCAAAATAAAATCAGCAGTGGCGAGGAGTTCAGTCATTTCAGAGGACTCAGTGCATTAACATATCATATGATCTAATTAAACAAAAGGCTAAAGCTATAAGCACCCGGAGAGACAAAGGAAGAGAGAAGAGCTTCTGTTTCTGAGAAAGGAAATGAATTGTCCCTCATTTGCCACAAAAATACAATGAAGGACAAGGCGGTGCACAGATCCATAAATACTATTTTAAACCATGCTAGAGTGGGATCATAATTGGTTATGACTTATTTGAGCTGGAGGTAACATCTGAATTTGGATAATATGCTGAATGGTAAACAAAACATGGAAGTGGCTGAATAACTATATCATTAAAAGAGAGGACAAACACACTACACTCATCCAGTCTTGGGTTAATTGATGAAAACAATTCCAAAATAGACCCATGAAATATATGTGGGCATAGCAGAAATTTCAAAGCATGTCATTTTATAGGCAAGCTTACTCAGGAACGATCTTCACACTGAGGACCCCAAAAAGTCACCTATAATTTCCCAATTTCCGAGGATATTGTTTGAAAAAGTAATGTCAGTATCACTGCATAAGTCAAACCCAGCAGAAGGTATAGCAAAAGATTGAACTAAAGGTTCAATTGTAGCAAATTTGGGGGTCTGTTGTCAGCAGGTCTAAAATGGTACAAATGCTAGCAGAAAGAAAATCTTTTTTTTTCTCAAAAATAATTTAACTGTTGTTCTTGGATGGTTCTATAACTACTGATATAAGAATGAGAGAACCCAGTAAATATTTTTAAAAAAACCTTTTCCCCTTCTCCCTTCCGAGATCATTATAAACACTAGTAATGAATTAAAGCAATGGGTATTTTCATTAATTCCCCTTTCACTTCCTATGTTTCTTTAATGGTGTTTTCAGGGAGGGGAAACTCTGCAGCAAATTATTTTTCACGGAGATTTGCATGGGATCAGAAGCTCTTTCAAGAACAAAAGTGCTGTTGGATGCAGTCCAAAATAATTAATCTGCCAGGAAATTAAAACAATCAGATGTAAATATTTGGATTTTAAGTGTGTATTGCAGGCAGTGAAGATGAATTATATAGGCCAGATTTTGTTTTTAATTCTGTTCCATGGTCAAATGGATAAAGAGCCAAAAAACAAAGCATCATGCAGGGCCACTTCTAAACTTGTTAAGCTTGTTCTGGAACCAAATACCATATTTATATTTATAGATGTGTTTGCCCTCCTAATTAAGAAAATGAGATGAATATACAGATATAGATATTAACTTATCTAGCCAGGATTTAGGGTAACAAGCTTCAAAGCTTAACTTTCATATCAACAGTCTATCTTGCTTGAATACGTGACTGAAAACTTTGTTTTGGGCTAATGCATTGGCCCATGATAAAAACTAGAAGCCAGAAGTCGCAAACATTTTTTGTCTCTCATATACCTGTTGATTTTTACTAAGATTATCAGAGATATCCTAGAAGCAGATGCTTAATTGTTTTTACTAAGTAGAAAAAGCTGTTCTATGCTGCTCTACTTGCAAAGCAACCTGGCTATATTAAGCAACACATGTGTGTCCAGGCAGATCTGCTGATGCAGTAAAATCAATAACATCAACTTTACATTCCTTCCTTTTACTTCTAACAGTCTTAACCTTTAGTTCATTCATATATTGTTGTAGGATTTAATTTCTCTTCATTTTTAGTTTGTCCCATTACACAGAATTCTTCAAGGCTTTATCAAGCCTCTTTGGTAAATCCAACATAAAAAAAATATCCAGGCCACTCTCTGGGTTTGTCATTTTTATTTCCCTTTTTACATTTTAAAACTTCAGCCAATTTCAAGTGTCAATCCAGTGAAACATCCTGTACTAAGTCATTATCTTGGCTTATCAGTTGTAAATCCAATTTCAATACCATCTCTATTTTGTCAGATATTCTACATCTGTCATTTTTTCAATAAGAAGCAAATGTTATTACTCACATTGTTGATATTGATACTATTTTCTTATTTCATTCTTCAAAAATCCATTTTAGTATTTTTATTATTATAAATTGTTGCAATATTTTATAGGCTTGCAAATATTTTCTGTCTAAAAATTAGTCCCTTCTAGTGTGCAGTTTTTGAAATCATGAAATTGCTTAACTTCGTTATGTCTTCTAAAAACCGAAACAAAATGTGTTTCCCATGAGAAGCTGTTTATAATTAATTCCAAAACTTTAATGTAATAGTTTCAGTATTCCAATTATATCTCAATCATTTATAACTTTCTAAGGTCAAAATCTTATTTAGCCTTTTCCTATTTATTTCAGATTCTTTAAATTCTTAATTTTGGGTTAACATTTTTTTTTCTTCAGGGTTGATGGCAGACTTATCTGGCATTTTCAATCTTGTCATTCTGAAAGTCTCAAGTAGTTAGAAGTATGTCTGTGAAGACTCTCACTCGTCCAGGGTAATTGCATCGCAACAAAGTTTAAAAAAACAGGCACCTGGACTGGATTTTTCTCAAATAGAAGACGTTTCACCTTTAATCCAAAAGGCTTTCTCAATTCTCAATTTTCTCAATTGAGAAAGCCTTTTGGATTAAAGGTGAAACGTC
>JANHZU010007679.1:172111-185292 GCA_032468055.1 Acrochordus granulatus | reverse complement strand
CAGTGACTGTTTGAAGTTCGGACAGTACTGAAAAAAAATAACTTTGTGACCAATACACACATTTACAACCTTCATAGGTTCTGTGTTCATCATTAGAATCAATCAATACACATCCTGTGCCTGACCTGTTCCCCCCCACCATTGCAGAACGGAGATTGCTTAAACAAGCAATCTCATAAGGCAATCTCTCCTATGCTTGACCCATTTTTTTTTCTTCCCTCACAGAGCAGAGAAATTGGAGAGGAAAGGATTACAAGAGAGTAAGGAGGCACACAATGGAGAACACACATTAAAAGGAAATAGCTAATGCTAGCACATTCCCATTGTGTGCCTGCTTACTCTCTTGTAATCCCTTCCTCTCCAATGAATGTAAATATAAGCATGAATTCCCTTCTTTCTAATTATTGCAGTGCCATGGTGAGCATTTCAAAGTCAGGGGAGTGGGGAAAAAGGAAAGTTGAGATAAAATCATAAATGCAGTTGCAATCATGTAATTTCCACTTGAAATTCCACACTATTTCCCAGTTGTGGTCGCTAAATGAAGGCTATCCGTATGTGAATTTGTATCCTACCCAAGTAAATCCAACTGATGAGGTTTGTTTACGTCTGGAACCAAAAAGAAAGCGGAAGAGGGTTTAATGCTGATTCCCTTCCCATTTAATTTGCAGCACATAGCTTGGATCCCTTGAGATTTGGTGTATTGCTCACTGTTTTATCTTCTGCTTAGACCCCTGGGGAAATCAGTTAAAATTCTTAAGGATGCGGTAGTGCAAATATTAGCTGACAACCAATTGTACATTATTCATATGATGGCAATATTTCCTGTGACAATTGAGAAATGGTGTTACTTCTTTTTAACACAAACATACTGGGTTTAGACAACTTCTGTTTGCAGATTTTAGGCAGACTTGATAGATTCAAGCTCATCAAAACAGGTATGTAGATGTTGGAATCTGTGAAGGCCAGCTATGCCACCAGATCTTCTCATTTTCTTATTTTTCTATCATCAGAACCTGGCAGCAGAGAAAACCTATAATAATTTGGATGTGACAGTGACTAAGGCATTGCAGCATCGCTCACAGTATTTTGAGGGTGTGCTCAAATGTTACAAACATGAGACATTGGAGACAATAATCAACAGACTAGTAGAGGCTGAGGTAAATCTAATTCCTCTTTCTGTCATTTGGCTAAAAATTCAATAAAGGAAAGGAAGGCTTTTGTAGCAAGATGGAACCAGGAGTATTTATAAGATGCAGTATATCAGGTATTATAAAAGTTGGTCTCTGTTGCTTTACTCTGATTGAGATATTAAAACTGTGCAATAGTCATGGGTTCCCAGCAAGTTTAGATTTGGTTCTTATATGATTGTGGTGTAATACCATAGTCATCCTCTCCAAAGAATGGGATTCTTCATTTCCGTAGAAAAACTTGGTAGCTTTTGAATGACCCAAGAAAGGGAGTGTTGGGAAAAGCTGGGGGGATTATTGATGTGCCAGATTTCATTTAAACAATTGTATCAGGGTGTCATCATGGAATGACTATCAAATTCTTGATTCTGTAAAATAGGCCTGCACAAAACTTTCTGTAACCAACAGGTTCATCGGCTGGTTGTGGTTGATGAAAACAACGTGGTGAAGGGCATCATCTCCCTCTCTGATATTCTGCAAGCTCTAATGCTACCTGGGGGTCAGAAGCCTCCACTGCAAGAAGGCTGAGTCTACCCATTGGATGTGAAGCATGGCACAGTTGTCCTTCTTTCACCACTCTTTTGGCCAAATAACTGCAGAAGTCACAGGGTTCACTTACAAGTCAATCTCCTCCAGAGTTAAATTTTTTGGCCTCTCCTTCTTCAAATGTTGGTTTCCAGAAGCTTAAGGTCTACTATTCCCTTGATTTAGAAACACTGCTTTTGTACTCAGAATATAGTCTCAGTTAGATAACACTGGCCATTTTTGGATGGGAAGAACATGTGTCAGGCTTCCTTTGAAGTAACCATGCATGGACGCAAACACGAAACTATAAAAATCTAGGATACAGACCTTTGGGGAATCTAGTTCTGAGCTCAAGTGAAAACAGAAATGAAGCACTAGGCAGTTTTTCCATCTGTTGGTTTGCACACCCTTTGCATGTCATATGCATCTAAGTTAGAAATGTGTATAAATGAATGAAGAACTGTATCCAAGTGTTACCTGCAATCTCCATCAAGTGATGTTCTCCCCTTCTGAGATTCCCTGTTAGGTGTTCTTTGTGCTACCCAGCTCCTATTACTCACCATGCCCTTCTCTGCAGCAGAGCCAGGCTTTGTTTTAGAGGTTTCAAATGGAACAAATTTCATCACTGGAGCTGAAAATCCCTTTTTGAGCCAGGATGGTATGACACTGTTTGGCTGTCTGAAGTATTTGAATTTGCTCATCTGTGCAGGGAAAGACCTCATCTGTTTTCTCTCTCTTAATATTTCCCTGTGAGAGAACCAGAGACAGAAATGGTCCTGCCTGGAAAGATCTTGATCTTAGTTCCAACACAATTTAATTTTTTGGAAATCAGGGCCTGTTTCCCTTGCCAAAGTATGTCTTCCCCCATTGTAAAAAAATTGCCTTGCCAAGAATGCCATCTCTTTTGCACATTCCTATATTGCTTTTCTCTGCAGGTAAACTGTACAATATATATTTTTATAAATGTTGTATTTCTTATCTCCATACCTCTGTCCATACTTATTTTCAAGGAGAAAACTTTCAGGAATTCTTTGTGTCAGCTCAACAGAGACTTGAGTGTATGTTTGGTAATTATTTCAGGTTCATAGAAAGGAGTTAACCTTAACCTTAAAAACCTTCCTTTGATTATTACTACATTTTTGAGAGTTGTACTTAATAAAATATTGGTCTGAAATTTTAATTTACATTTTCTATAGGATAAATGCATCTTGGCAAGCAGGGGAGAGGGAGGAAACTCTAAGAGAGGAAGATTATTTTTTTGGCCGTGGAAATGCACTTTAGCCTGCACATTGGTGTAATCATGAACATTATTTCCAAACATTTGGTCTGCATTGGTATATTTTCTCCATAATTTCATTTCACTTTCCCAATTTTATGTTGAGGCTTTAAAATAGGATATTTCTCCCTTCCTTACATATTTGCTGCTCTAGATACATATGTGTAGATCATGGAGGAATCACTCACTTGCACTGTGGAAATTTGAAATGTGATTCCACTACGTCTGCCAGCCAGCAAAAATTAAGTCCAATTGGGCCAGCAGAGCCAGCTGGCTGGCGGACATAGAGGAATCACATTTCAGACTCCCACAGTGCAAGTGATTCGCCATGATCTAGATACTAACATCTCATGACAGCAATGCAAAAAGGTGACCCCTGTGGCCTAGCAGCCAGTAGCACTAGCTGTGATCACAGAAGCCCAGGGATCGAGGCTAAGGCACACTCATATGTGGTAACAACTGCAAAACAGCTGTCTGCGTCTGCCCCACCCTTTGCATCGTACTTTCTAAGATACAGGTGTATTTACAGGATATTGTATCTCTACGAGTATGCATATAAAAACATATAATTTTTATGTTTATATTCAAGAGTTGGATTTTCTGCATCTTTGACATCAGTATTTTTCAAACAGTGTTGAGCTTATTGGCTCACAACATATTAGATCTAATGACAGATTTCTTCAAATAGCAGCTTTTCTGTTGTTACGTCTCTTCTGCAATGTGTAGCTATGATTACTGAGTTTTTTCACATTACATTTCATTTGCATTTTTTGCAATATGCAGTGTTTGTGTGTGTGTGTATAATATGTAAATATACACACAGATGCTATTTATACCTACAGTTCTCTCTCTCCCCCTCCCTCCCTCCCCAAATGGAGCTGGAATGCTGCAAAGGAAAGTGCTGGCCTTCAGCATCCTCTTCATTTCCAATAATGCCTCTGGACTCCCATATGGGCCCATAGGCTTTCTCGGAGAATAAATATAATGGGTGGTTGCAGCTGCCCAGCACTGTTTTTCTTCCCCCCACCAAAAAAAAAGTATTCTAGTAATTATGTGATTTGTATCTCATGTATCCAAGAGGCTGTTTTGGGAATGGGCAGGACTCCCTCCTCCAGCTCTTTGGAATAAAGTTTCAGAATTACAGATGAGCCTACTAAGTTAAGACTTGGAACCTCTAGTGCCACCGAAATGCCGCTTCCAGCCTATTATGTTGTGTGCTCCAAAATGAGAAATTGCTGATAATACTTCATTGCTTGTATCAGCTCTGCCTATCACTTTAATTAAAAGCCTGGTGATTCAAGGGTTTCCTTCCCCATTTGGGAATGAGAGTAGATGTAGACTAGAACAGCCTTCCAAGCTGTGCATTTTTTCCATGTTCCTTTCAAATCCCATTCTAGCCGAAATGACTAGTTCCCATCCATCCCCTTCTATCTTATATTGACTTCCGAGTCCTTAACATGTGTGTCTGTCCCAGTCCCTCCACCCCTTTTCCCTCCCCATTGTCCCTATAGCCAGGAATGCGCTGAGCCAGCATCCCTGTCCAGATGCTAGATGCCTATTTGTTCTGCTTGTGGCTTTTTTTAAAAGACAGAAATCTTAGGCACTTAGCTGGAGCCATGGGTGAGAATAGCATCTCCTAGCAATGGCAGTTGAACAAGGCAGGCCCTTGAGAATGAGGGATTTACCACAGAGTAAACCAACACTACAGAGAATGAAGATGAACTGTCAGGGTGAAAAAGGAAGGCTATCAACAAAACCCTTTGGAAGTTGCTTGTGGTTTATTTACTTGATGCTATGGGGGTTATGAGACTGTGTATAGTGAGGGAGCCTAGTGACTGTTTAACTTCTGGTTTTGGAAAAGGAATGGACTCGAATGGGCTGCCATGTTGATGTGATGGGGGCAAGATTGCTGGATGCATAGCATCTGTTCTGCTTGTCAATTTTTCTGCTATTTGAGACAATGGAATCTCCTGTGGCTTCTCTTCTAGCCCATCCTCAGCTGGTTCTTTTGCTCAGAATTTGTAACTTTAAGGTATGGGAAAATTTCTGGGTTGACATCCTTAGTAGGCCTCTGAGCAATGGGTAGATTCCAATTTTTTTCCCCATCTACTGGGACCTGAATAATCTTACAATCTTTTGGGAAATACAGATGTACCCCAGAAGCAGGAGGAAAGGTCTTCATCCATACAGCCACTTGCAGTCTCAGACATTCATATGGGAAAAGGTATATTTAAATCATGAATTCTACCTCTTTTTGTGTCCCTCTCCCTTTAGTTTTATTCTCAAAGCAACCTTGTCAAATAATGGAATATGAGTTGATTAGTGGTCCAGTGTCACCCAATGAGCTTCATGGCTAAGTGGGGAATTTTAACCTGGCTCTCCTTCATTTGACTCCAACACTCTACTCTTGTACTATCCATTGAACTTCAAATCAGGGAAAAAGCTTGCTAGACCCTGTATTGGAAGATGATGACCAGAGAGTAGGTTGTTTCCCCACAATAAAATATGTGGAGGAGAGCCTTATACCACAAATGCATTCTGAGTTTAGTCTACAATCATGCAGTTACTCTTGGTTTTTGCTCCCCCACCCTCACATGTACATGAGTGTTGACACAGCACATTCCCCACAGGGTGGGAGTAGGACAAGCAGAGAATGGTTAAGGCTGCATCCCTGGGTTGGGACAATTTGGGCTTTAAATATTCTATATCTCTTGCTGAAAGAAGACCAAACTAGGTTGGCTGAGGAGCAAGTAGGTGACTAGGAGCTTCTGGGTTGCTGATTTCAATCTGTCTCGAGTAGGCCAAGAGGATTGGGAAGAGTGGCAATCATGGATAGAAGAGATGGGTGTGAGTATAGATTCAGAGCTGACAGAATGTGACAAGCATTAGCCCTTTCGCAAGCTCTGGAAGACATATAGTACCAACATATTTATATCTCACAAGTGCAGATGTGGAGGTAGGTTTGTATTTCTTGATTCTGAATGTGGATCAGAAAGAAGAAAAATATGCTGCATGTGTTAAAAGGTCTCTGTGTTAATGATCTGGGACTATGCATGTGATGCTGCTTGTGTGGATTTGGTATCTCTTTATCAGGTGTAGGCAGAAGTTAGATATGGGTCTCCCAGTCTATCACAGACTGCTTCTAATATATCACAAAATTTTCTGGATTCCTATTAATGCCTCCACCAGGCAGATGAAATAATAAGAGTATTAAGAATTAGCCTATATTTTTTTCAAGGAAGGACAGTGAGCTCCATTCTGTTCCAATAATTTTTCAAAAAAAGCCAACTGGGTGACCTTAGGCCAGTCACACTCTCTCAGCCCAACTCACCTTACATGGTTTCTTGTTTTGTTTTGGGCAGAATAGGAGGAGGAAGGCATGTTCAATATGTTCAATGCCTTGAGTTGTTGAAAATAAAAAGGCAGGATATAAATAAATAATCCTGGGCTCGGGCTGCTAATCTCTGGTTGGAGGATGGGGGATTTTCATAAATAAGCCTTCACAAACCTAACAATTGCCCATTCCCATAGAACAAATGATTGTCTGCCAATACTCTATATGTGTGTGTGTGTGAAGGGTGATAATGATTGACTTGATTTACCCAGCAGAGAATCAGTGTGGATTCTCTCTCTCTTTCAACTCAAGGTGACAAACATGCATAGTATTCCTTTCTCCTCCTATTTGCTCCACAACAACCACCCTGTGAGGTGGGCTGGGCTGAGAGAGAGTGGCTGGCCATAAGTCACCCCGCTGGCAGGATTAGATCTCACTGTTTCCTGTTTCTAGGCCAAAACCTTAACCACTACACCAAACCAGCTCTATTTCTTTACCTGATTATCTGGTATTACATTGCTTGTTTCAGAACTGACTTTATATAACGACATTATGAAAACTGTTTTTTTGATGTTGTCCATTGTATGACAATATAATGTGTCACATATTGATCTCTGTGTTGAGAGAGCAGGAATTCCAGCAATTGTTCCAGTATTTTTGAAGGGGGCATGCTCAGGCACAACATGCCCATTCATCTGATTTGCTTGAATGCATGTTTGAAAATTTCTCATCTCGGCACTTTTCCCAATCTAGTGCTTCCACTAAAACCTTGTGTCCATCTTTTCCTATCAGATTTTGGAAAGTTGGCAAGCTGAACACAGAAGTAAAGTTGGTCTGACTGCAGATTTAACAGGTGAGCTCTCTATACCAGGAAAATTACACACTGGCTTTGTTTTTGTGGCCGATGAAGTTTTATAGGTCCAGAAACAGTGACAGTTTTATTCTTTCAAACCCAAGGGAACACTGGAAAGTAATTATGGAAAGCTGTTCAGGTTTCCAGCTGATTTTCCATCTGTTTATCATCAGTATTATTCTCCAAAAACTGAACAGAACAGAATCATATTGGGATATGCAAGGGAAACCAATAAGAGAATGATCAAGTTAAAACATAGGCCAAAAATCAGTCCGGAAGCTCCAGATAAAAATATTGCAGGAAAAATTCCCTCGAGATACCTTGGCACTCGGGTATCACCTTTGCATGTTGCCAACATCTCCAGTCTAAGTCCACCCACCTGTCCATACGCAGCTTGCCCTATCTCTTTCTCTCTCAAATTCATATGCTGCCAAATTCAAAAAATGATTCTTGGTGGCTCACAATAAAAATATTAAAAACCATAAATATGACTTTTAAAATTACTTTAAAATAACTTAAAATTAACCAGGCAGAAAGGGAGGGATGGGTTATATGTGGGGGAAGGTACAACTAGCTTTATCTACTAGCCATCTCCACGCTGACGTACTCCCATTGGGGCCCCAAGCTAGCTGGCAAAGCCAGGTCTTTAGAAGATGGTCCACAGCATGAGAGCCACGGCAGAAAAGGCTCTTCTCCTGGCCGCCGCCAGCCAAAATTCCTTGACTGATGGGTCCATAGCGTGCCTCTTCTGCCAGTCCTAGTTGGGTGGGCTGTCCTCATTGGATGAGACAGTTCCTCAGGTAACCTGGATCCATGTAATGAAGGGCTTTCAAGGTAAAACCAATACCTTGAATTGCACCCAGAAGTAAACTGGCAGCCAGTGCAGCTTGCGAAGCAGAGGTGTTACGTGGGCCATTCTGGAGGCCCCAAGAACTGCTCTTGCAGCGGCATTCTGCATCAGCTGAACCCTCCAGTTGCACACTGGGTCTGTTGGGATAGTGCTACCTCATCTAGAGTTAAGGATTTAAAGTCTTGTATCCTGAAGCCCCTGGCACCCAAAGCCACTTAGTCTTGCCAGGGTTCAACTGAAGTCTGTTGACCCCCATCCAGACCCTCACAACCTCCAGGCACTGAGAGAGGGCAGTGACAGCGTCACTTGGGTCACCAGAGATGGAGATGTAAATTTGAGTATCATCCACATACTGATGATACCTCATCCCATGGTGACAGATAATCTCACCCAGCAGTTTCATGTAGATGTTAAATTGGAGTTGAGAGAGTACCAAGCCCTGTGGCATGTCACATAGGAATGGCTGAGAACTGGACCTCTCACTCCCTATTAACACCGATTGGGACTGGCCTTGGAGAAATGAGCCAAACTAATGCAAAATTGCACCACCCAGCCCCAGCCCCTGCAGCTGGCCCACAAGGATATCATGGTTGATGGTATCGAACACTGCTGAGAAGTCCAGTAGAGCAAGGATGGATGCATAACTCCCATCGCACTTTCACCAGAGATTATCAACAAGCATAACCAATGCTGTCTCTGTCCCATAACCAGGCCTGAACCCAGACTGAAATGGGTTGAGATAATCTGTTTCCTCCAGGACCCTCTGAAGCTGTCATGCAACCACCTTTTCCACCACCTTCCCTATAAAGAGTGGATGGATGAAAATTGTCCAGACATGTGGAGTCCAGTGATGTCTTTTTAAGGAGGGGGCAAACCAAGATCTCCTTAAAAGGACTTGGAAATGTCCCCTCTTCCAGTGAGGAATTTATCACTGCCTGGACCCAACTGATTGTTACCATCCTGGCAGCTTTCACCAACCAGGAGAAACAAGGATCTAACTGACAGGTGGTTGCACTGACAGCATCGAAGACTCTGTCCACTTCATCAGGGCTAACAGGATCAAATTGTTCCCAGATAAACAGGCAAGGCTCCTCCTTGGGCATTTCTAAAGGAACTTCTCCATGGATGGATTCCACTTGGGACCGAATCCAAGCAACTTTGTCCATCAGGTGTTCTGCAAATTCCCCTGCATGGCCCTGAAAATGATGACCCATGTCCCCCCATCCAGGGAAGGACTGTTGTTGTTGTTCAGTTGCGCAGTCATGTCCGACTCTTCACGACCCCATGGACTGCATTATGCCAGGCCCCCCTGTCTTGCACTGCCTCCCGGAGTCTTCCCAAGCTCACACCCATCACACTGACTATGCTATCTATCCACCTCATCCTCTGCTGTCCCTTCCTCCTCTTCCCTTCAATCCTTCCCAGCATTGAAAAATACTTGAGCTTCAGTACTTGAAAAGTACTTTCAGTAATTCAAAGTAGCTTTTTCCTTATGTTATGCTGGCATAAACATTCATTTTTCCTGGAAAATTTTAACAAGCTTTGGGCTAAGTAACAGAAGATTGCATTTTGCTAGCATTCACTCAGTCTTCATAAATGACGATGAAGAATGATTATGATAAACATATCCATACGAGTAGTGACATTTTATATTATACTGTTATTGGAAAGATCCAAATAATTGCAGCTCTCTTCAAAATATATAACAAGGGATCTTACGTTCTACCTAACTTGAGTTAGGGATACTTGTATTATTCCATCTATACACATGGATTTTGAAGTAAATAAATTTCTCCAGCTTCTTACAATTGGTCAGCCAACCACTCAGGCATATTGCATACAGCAGATGCCTTATTGTAATATTACATCCTGGGTTTGCCCTTAAGATTTTTGTTTTAAACTCTTAAATAATAGGAAGGTGATCATTATTATAGTCATGAAGAAATGTTGCAATTCACCCTATCCTGTTCTCACTTCTGTGAAAAACAGACTGAACACAGCACCATTGGCAATTATTAGAAGTTCCCCTTTTGGGATTTCTGCCAAATTTATCTGAAAAGCCAAACTACTTAATTGCCCACCCCCTTATTCTGAATATTAGACATTTGTCTACTTCATTTATTATATTCTCACTGACTCTCACATGAGCCTCTTAATTAAAAGTAAATTATTTGAAAAAAAAACCTAGAATTTGTTTAAAATAAATAAAGCTCTCACTTGCCCAGTGGTAAAGGAGGTACAAGGTATAAGAACAGAGTGGAAAAGAGGTTTAAATTTATCTGAATTCTTATGCAATTATATCATTTGAAGGTTAAATGTTTGTAAATTGGTATTTGTATAATTTTTATAAGATTGATTAAGTTGGAAATGAGATGTTAATTAGCTACTCAAAATGCAGCTAGGTTTTTAAATGAAGTAATTTACCGTATCATCACTCAGAAACCTAATATGCTCTAATATTGAATAAATGTTATTGATCACCATTTTCTCAAAACACAAGGGTCTTGGCAAATTTGAATTTGGAAAATATTTTTTCCAAACAGTTATGCATACAATTTCTTATCAAATATTAATTTAGGCTTATTAATGTATGTAACTGTTCAAAAAAGCTAGGATAACAAGATCCAATAAAAGAACTGTCCTAGAAAAAATTGTTTTAATTATTAAGTATTCATAATATAAAAAAGAAAGAAAAACTAAAAGTCCATAAACATTGGGATGGTGGTTAAAGTGTATAAGCAAATAAAATTGTGCCTTGCATAACTGCCACACAATTAAAACCAACATGTATCTATGTATTTTCTAGAACAAAAAGTATTATCCCATTAACAGAACAATTAATAACAAAATAAGTATATTTAAATTATGTTGTTGCTATTCAGTTGCTCACAGCAATCTCATGAACTTGATAGTAATGATTGGTCTACCTCATCAAAAGCTAGTTTGTGATGATCAAAGCAAAAGTTAATGTCAATTACATTTTTATCTTTTAAGACCCCTCTCCCCATAGTGATTCTAATTAAAAATTTATGACTCCAGCATCAACTCATATCAGCAGAATGTGTGAGGCAGTGAGAGGAAGATAGGGGCCATCCTTCAATAGCTCAGAAACATAGGTAGAGCCTTCCATTGCTGGATAGGCAAGCACACTCTCCACAAATACCTGGGAGATCTACAGGAAACTAAGACTTTGCAGTCATCCAGTCTTGGTCACTTAATGAACTAAATTAGATGCAACACATGTGTATTTATTCATATTAATATACTCTAAAAATCAACTTTCTCAAGTATTTCAGAGGACCAATGAAAGGATATGAACAGATATGAATCTTCTTTCTGTTTCTGTGTTTAATTATTGTGGAACAGAAGTGCATTATACCAATGTAGCAAACTACAACAACTACTACAAGAATTCAACAATTTATGAATTGACATCTTAGGAATCAGTGAGATGCAATGGATAGGAAGTGATAAATTTGCTAATGAAGGAAGAACCATCATATACTTGGGACACATAGACGAGAAAGTCCAAGGTGTAGACCTTATCCTCAGCACAAGAGCAAGAATAGCACTCATTGGATGGAAACCTGTTAATGACCATATTATGTCATCCATATTTCAGTCAAGGTGCAACAAGTCAACAGTTGTCTAGATCTATGCCCCAACAGAAGATGCAGAAGAAAGAGAAAAGGGCAAATTCTATGATCAGCTACAGGCAACAATAAATGATATCCCTACTCATGATTTGAAATTGATAATGGGTGATTTTAATATGCAAAATAGTAATGACAGATGTGGTCATGAACGTGTGACTGGGTACATGGATCTTCAGTGGAAATTAATGACAACAGAGATTGATTATTCCTTAGAATAATCAATATTTTTTGGATTGAATGTTCTATGTATTGAAAACACATACTTTGCACATAAGAACATCCACAAGAAGATCTGGAGATCTCCTGATGGAAAAACACACAATGAGATGAATTACATCTGCATTAATAGAGAATGAAAATCTGCTACCATTGATGTCAGAGTATTCAGAGGGTTGGACATGGCCTCAGACCACTACTTGCTCCTCTCATCCATTCGACTAAAGAAGATCCAAAAGAAGAAGATCAACTTTTGCCATTGAAAAACTGAAAGACCAAACTGTGGCCCAAAAATACTAACAAACTAGAGAAAAGATTCCAGAAATTGGAAGATCAGAAAGAACTAGAGGAAAATGGAAGAATATTTCAGGAAATTGTCACAGAAACTGCAGAATGGACAATTGGAAGGAGACAATCATTGGAAAAGAAATGGATACAAGACAGAACCTGGAAACTAATCAGTGAAAGAAGGGCAGCAAAACATCACAGAAATCAAGCACAGACAGAGGAGAAAACAGTGGAAGCAACAACAAAATACTAAGAATTAGATCAGAAAGTGAAACACAGTTGCAGGGAAGATAAGAAAGACTGGCTGGAACAGAAAGGAATGGAAGCACAGAAGCAGCCTTAAAAAATGATACCAAAATGCTCTTCCACATAATCAGAGATTTCACTGTTACTGAATGAAAGATAATGTACCCATCAGAGATAAAAATGGGAAGATACTTCCTGGATAAGAGGAACAGGACAAATGCTGGCTGAACATTTCAAAGAGACACTGAAACAGCCACATCCAACTGTAATGCATAATTTTAGCATCCCACCAGCTGTTGATTTGGCTGTAGATATGGGACCAATTCCCAAACAGAAGTGGAGAAAGCAATACAAGCATTGAAGAACAACAAAACAACTGGACTAGATCAGATATCAGCTTAAATCTTGAAACATGGTGGCAACACAGTCATTTGTAAGATTACTAAACTACTGGAAATATAATGAACAGGTTTGATCTTGTTTGTGTGTGTGTTGTGGCATGCCATCAAGCTCAATGATTCAGAAAAATGATTTATGCTATTATTAAACTAACCTTAAAATTAAATTCAATCTGCAATATTTATATTATACTTCACTAAATCATACATTCTATGTTCTATGAAGTTCTATGAAGGTCTGCAACATCTTATAGAGCTCACACCAAAAACAGATATCCTTTTCATCATAGGGGATTGGAATGCTAAAGTAGGGAGCCAAAAGTTAACAGGAATTACAGGCAAATTTGGCCTT
>JANHZU010007679.1:143682-164620 GCA_032468055.1 Acrochordus granulatus | reverse complement strand
ACATTTCAATATCACCCATCTCATCTGCACGACTCTTATATACTCATTGACGCCCTACATCAGTATCCCTTGAGAAATTGGAAGTCTGGAAACACAAGTTTCAAATAATCTTAAGTCACTTCAGATGGCAAAATGAGTTGGGATAAAAGGACGTTTTCTACCATGATAGTAGGAAAGCACGCAGAGGGGTATTCTGGTCAAAACTGTAGTAGAGCAATTCAGTTGGGGGCTGGACTGGCCATCAACCGGTGTTCCATAATTTGCTTTTTAAAAACAACATGAACAATTCAGCCTGAACTTAGTCCTCAGTTGTGGAATATTTGCTTTGCACACAGAGAGTGGCAGATTTAGTTTCAGGTTGCTTCACAGGGAGGACTGGAATTCTTGCCTGAAGTCTTCGAACGAAGTTGGCAGAATTCTGGGCGAGCTGGATTAATGGCTGACCGGCGGCCTGCTCCCGTTTCGGACTCTCCTGCCCATTCTTAACAGTAGCCCGGCTGCAGGACCGAATTGAAAGAGCGTCAAAAGAAAGGGGACCGGTTCTGAGCTGCCTTAATAACAGGGACAAAGTGGCCCCTGATGCTCGATCGCTCTGCTGTGCCAAGATAGCCAACAACAGTCTGTAATTTCTGCTGGAGCTTCACGGTCTACTTTTCTGTCTTTTGCAGCCTCCTAGAGAAGCGACTCATGTCTGACTTTTCACCGTGCCACAATCACCCCAGTCGCCGCCTGCTGCAGGATTCAACCAACTGGCACGATGCCCAACTTCCAGCTGGCTGGGGCCCGCTGAAGCGGGAAGGCTACTGGTTTTCAGGGAAGGGGTGGGGGAAGCGAACAGCCTCTTCCCCAAAGCCCCCACAGCACCATAGCCCTCGCTATGATGGGTACGATCCAGCCTGTCGAAGGGACGCTTGCTGGGGAGTCCGCCGCATAGCCGAGTGTGATCCAAAGAGCCTGGCATTTGCAGGTTCTGTGGTCGGCTGCGGATGGAATCCAGGGGCCTCTGCCAAGAACAGGAGGGAACTCCCCGCCCGGGCACCTCCAAGCTATGAAGCTCACATGCTTTTGCGCCTGCGGGCACAACAGGGCCCACGCAAGGAAAACTGGCCACGTCCTCCACCCTACCTTGCTCCTCCCTCCTATGGGGCTTCCCACTATAGAGTGCGGCCCCAGCAACGGGCAGGCAAATCAGATTTAGCGGGGAAGCTGATCCAAACTGGGGCTTCTGAGAAATACCAAGAAAGAGAAGGGGGCTGTGCGTCAGAGCCCTTGACTCACATGCCTGGGAGGAAGACAGGGAGATGCCAGACTAAAATGCCAGGCAACCGGAGTTATCTTTCAGGAGCCAGAACGTGGGGTGGTCCAAGGATGCAATTCAAGAAAGCCAAGTCCCCACCCCATTTGGGGTCTGTCTGGGACATTAGTCCCCAGCACCGAAGTCACACCATCCCTCGGGTGAATAAGAAGAACCAGGTCATGCCGCTACCCTGCCATCCCTCCCAACACACCCTTCCTCCTGGATGGGGCTTTAGCCATGCAGCTGGTTGGTGTGGACCTAAGCGGGATGGGAGCAGAGCAAAAGAGAAACATTGCCAAGGCTTTTTCCCAAGGTGGAAGGAGCCAAGCCCCTCCAGGAAACTTGAAGGGAGTCAGCCAGTTTTGTCCAGGTCCCTGCCTCGAAAGCATGGCGGTCTGTTTGTAATTGATGCCACCTGTGTGGTGATCCAGGCCCACTACATTCCACCGCCCCATATGGAGCAAGTCTGCTACCTGGCCCCGGGAGGGGCAGGTACCATAAAGCCCCCCACATCTCCTGGCAGCCCAGGCTCTACCTTAGTGGAAGAACGAGCTGCTCGTATCCTGGGCCTTCCCTTGCACGAGTTGGGGGTCTCACTGGCAGAGGGGGGAATTGCGGCACCCAGGATCCCCAGACCTAATGTTACGGAGAAAGGTGCTGTGCCTGGGGGCAGTTCCGGAAGAGAGCAGGGGAAGGGGATGCCTTCTGCCCCAGACAGTCCTAGGAAACCTTCTGTACCTCCAGCCCCAAACTGTGCCCAGGTCAGGCCTGGAGAGCAGGAGTCAGCCTGCCTGGAGGGCAGAGGGAGTGCAGCATCCCCTTGCTCAGGAGGCCTGGCCCTGCCGCAGAGCAAAGAAAAGCCAGCGCTTCCTTCTCGAAGCCAGGCCTACATCTGGGATCTGAAGGAAGCCATGTCAAGGATCCGCCGGCACACAGCTCCAGATTCAGACACGGATGAGGAGTTGGAGAAGGAGTGCCAGCCCGCCTGTGGGCGACCCCTGTGGGAAGAGAGGTTGAACCAGGAGGTGCTCATGCGCCGAAGCAGCAGCAGCAGCAGCCTTGGCAGCAGCAGCTCCAATGCCACGGTAGTGCCAGGAAATGCCACCCCTGCCTGGCGACCCAGAGCCGCGACTCCGAGGGCAACTGCGAGCAGGGAGTGGTCAGGCCTCGCCAAGGAGTGAACACCGGAGGGAGAGATCCCCCAGGCAACTTAGGCCAGTGACGGCGAACCTTCTGGCTTGGGGCGTCACCCCGCCGGACAAGAGAGAAACAATTCGGCATCTCCCACCCCATCTAGGCCACCCTAAATACCAAGGCTGGGCCTGAAGTAGAGGCCTGGACCTTGACGTCAGCCCTGGCGCCACCGCTGCCACTCAAAAAGGCTGCCTTACGCCACGTCCGTGCCTTGGGAACGGCACAAGTGCCCCGCAGCCCATGCTCCCCAGGATCTGCCGCGCGCTGCTTACCTTCAGGCGGCGTTCTCTGCCTGTTCCCAGATCACCCCAGGCCTTCATTCCTGAAAAGGCTTTGGAGAATGCTCTTCCACGGCCTCTGCAGCCTCCAAAAATTGCACGAGAGCACCCTTTATTCTCACATGACTTCTGGAGGTGCTGGAGGCCACGTGATTATGCGAGAACGAGGAGCGCTTTCGAGATCGGTTTGTTGTGAGGTGTTGATAAACGCTGGTGTGTCACCTAAACCGTCACGGCGTGTCACCTTTGACACACGTGTCACAGTTCACCGGCTTAGGCCCTTTCCTTAGACCCTTCCGACCCAACTCCCTCTCCAAAGTGCCTGGTGTCCCCACACCTCTATCTCCCTCCGTGCATCCTTGCTGGGAGCTCAGGGTCACCGCTGCAACCTTCCGCCTTTTGGGACGTTCCCCACGGATGAGGATAAATCTTCCCAATGCCCCAGCCAGCTTTTGACTCCGCCGCTTGGGAATTCGTAGGCAGGTCGTGAGGCTGGGACGGGCTGTGCCCCTCTGCTCCAGCGAGGAGGGAGGCATCCAGTGTTCTTGCCTCACGATGCTTCTTGCTGTGTAGCACAACTACCAGGAGCGGATCCTCCACCGGCAGTTGATAGGCACTGGGGATAATCCATAAGAATAATGGCCCTCGTCTAATATCCTGCGACACTGATCTTCCCTGCCCGGCCTGAGCAGAGGACGACAGAGGTCCCAGGAAGGAACGGGGTGCTCAGGTGAGAACCGACCTTCGTTCCACAGCCGAGAGACTTGCGGGAGGCAAAAGGGCCGTCAGGGTCTTTTTGGCTTTGCCGTGTCTGTAGCGTTGCTCTGAAGCCAGGCTTGGGCGACTAGCCGGTCGATTAGGGTTTTTTTTTGGTCTCAACCCATGGATCAACAGCCATTCACGTCAAACGGACCCAGTTGGACCCGGATGCTGCATTTGATCGAGCACGATGGCACTTGTTGACCTGAAAAGCATACGCAGCAAGAAACCGCAGGACGCCGACGCCGACGTCTGTAGAGTTGCTGCAAGAGAAGCTGTATTTGACAGGCCTTTGGGGGTGTTGTTGCTCTTCTTAATACTGAATACAAATACCTGTAATAAAATTCCGTGCAATCAAACCCACCAGGTAATATATTCTCGGTGCTGTCACTTGTCTTCTGGGGGTCAAACTGTGTAACTTGTCATGTCAGGATCAGGCCATTCACCTGTGGCCAGAAATAAAGCCCTGAAATTAACCCCTGAAACAAACGTTCAGTGACATCTCAATATACAGATGTTTATGAAGGAGAACCATGATCTGCTTTTTGTCAAAACTGAAATTCTGTGGGCATTTACCTGGGAATAGGCCCTGTTACGTCCAAGACCCCTTCTGTCGGGAGCCAGCTTGTCCACCTCATCTGAAAAAGCTACGAAGGCTTAAGTTGCTCACAAAGAAGCAGAATGTTAAATGAAATAAGCATCGGGGAGAGGAAAGACCCTCTGTTAGAGGCGTATTGTTCTAGTTTTATTTATACTTTCCAGGATAGGTTATTTCTTAGATTTCTGTGTTTTCTCTGGGAGTTCCAAAGGTGGCTTGGAAAAAGGATCTCCATTCGATCCCTACAGTCATAATCCGGTGAGGTTGGCTGGGCTGAGAAAGGAGGACAGGCCGAAGTCACCCAGGGAAATGCTGTGGCTCAGGATTGACCAGAATCTGGGCTGCCTCATTCCTAGGTCAAATGAACCATTTGTATTACAGCACAGAAGAAAGGATTTCTTTTCACCAGACCGCATCTAACCTATTGTGATTCCTCCTTCGATAAATACTTTCTCCCTTCCCCATAACACCAACTTGCAAAAGCTTTTCTCCCTCACCCCCGTCTCCCCAGTTACAAAAGCGCACTGCGAGGGATAAATAATCCCCATGAGCTCCAAGTTACTACGTGCATTAAAGCAGGCTTCCTGCTGCATCTAATAATTCTTCCTCTTCTGGACAAATTATCCTATACCTCTGAACTGAGTGCAAATGAGACATTTCATCATTTCCTACTCAGAGTGATAGCAGAATTTTTCACTCCCAGAGAAGCTGTTCTGGTCTTGCTTCCTTCCTTCCAGTCAAGCTCAGGATTATTCTCTTGCATATCAGAACCCATCATTCTTCTCATCCCAACTTCAAAACACAACTAAAGTACAGACCTTCAACATTTGGTTCCTTCTAAAGAAGCAGCAGAGTCAGATTAGTAACTTAAACTGAAACATATAGGAGAACTTTTGTGGCTAAGTATAAATGTAAGTGGGTACGAAGTCAGTTTTCATGTCATCTCTTTGGAAGAAAATATCAAAGAACTGAGTACAGCCATAACCAGGAGGCTAATGGAACCACCTAAATTAATTTTTGGAGGGTTGATTGGCTATTTGCAAGTCTCCAAAGAAGAATACAGTACTGTACAGTTTTAAAAAGTCAATTGCATTATTAGATGATTATTCCAACCTTTCCTTCAGGAACGCCAGGGGGTGTGTTTTTCCCCCTCTTTTTCCCCCCCCAGAACAACAATCCTATGAGGTAGGTTGGGCTGAGAGACAGTAACTAGCTCCTAATTATCCAGTGAGCTTCTGGGGTTGTAGAGGGATTTGGATCTAGGCTCCTTACTCCTAGTACCTACTCTCCCTAATCCTACTATTTTATCCGCTTCTTGCCTTTGTGCTCAAAAGATAAAGTTGGGTGTTGAGAAACACTCTGCCCAAGGCTTTTCTAGAATAGCCAGAGCACCATTCCTGCTAACTCCTTGATTGCAGCATGTAATACTTTGACTCTTTCCCAAAGTCATCCACCCAGTCAGCTCATCTGACATGGGCTCTGGACCCTGATACTGCACTCGTATTTGAAGACAAGGGGCTACTTGTGAGAGGAGACCTTAGACTCAGGCATGGTATTTGTTGAAGACTCTGCTTCATCCTGCGCCTTGCATAATACTTTCTTCTTCTGCCATTGAATGGTGCTCTGGCTGGGATTTCCAGAACCATGAGTACTGCTGAAAGTTGTAGATCCATCCATGGACAAGTTAAGATTGTGGCTTAAAGGCTGCCTTCCCTGGCACAGAGACATAGGGTAGATCCTAAAAACATCTATATTCCTTTCAAAAGGAGAATAAACCTAAGTTCCTCCATTTTCTGAACAAATGACTACGTGCATCTCAATATCCGGCTTCATCATCAACAACATCCTAAAAAAGCAGGTCATGTCTTCTGCAGAGAAGCTTCTCTTTTTTGCTAGATACACACATTACACTAATGTCAATGTATACTCTCATTAATCCAGGTTATGATTTGTAGAAATATTGCAAAAATGCAAAATTTCTTAAAAAGATAACTGTACTTTTATAATTAATCATATGCAATCAGAAAACGGTTTGTGTCCTATCCAGGAGACTTTTTGAATTCCATGTAGAAAAGAAAGAGATGGTAAAAATATTTATATTTCTCAAAAAAGAGGCAGGATATGGGATACACAGAAAAGTTCTTACATAACAAGCTAAATGGAGTGACAAGGTGAGCAATAAAGATTTAGAGAACAGTTTTGCCCTAGGGGTCAATAACACATTACACTAAATCACCATCAGTTTGGCATAATGCCAGGTATGAATTCAGCCATTATGTTTGCAATCTATAATTTATGGCTTAGCATGATGTGTGAAGCTAGCGAATTTGGTTGTAAATAATTGTAGTTTATTTACAAACTACAGTTAAAATAACCATGGATTAACACAGCATGTGGTGTTCCATGCAATAATATACTTTTTAAGAACCCAAGCAACTTTAATAATGGTTAATCATACAGAAACCCATCTTCCTAATGTTACATGTTTTTTTCTGTAAGAATCAATAGCAAGATCACCATGTTGAATATGGAATAAATTCTGTAATTTGCATTTTTTTTGTGGTTTAGCCACTGGATGGCACTCTTTCTTCAGTGTTGTCTTTTATTTTTCTCTCCACGATGTAATTCTTGGATCTGGTTTTGGTACTCACAATAAAATATGAGGTCCTTGTAGGGTCTTAGATTACAGCTCCCAGAATTCACAACCAGCACCTACCTGATGTAATCTGGGAATGCGTGCTGCATAACACCTTGGGAAGGTAAGAAAAGTATATGCTTCAAGCCTTCTGTTCACATAAATATTACTGGAAACTCCTTTTCCCCAATTTTGATTGAATATGTGACCTGAGCCATTTTGGACATTCTCTCAGATTATTCTCCAGGAATGAAAAGAATCCCAAATGCAGAAGAAATAACTTTTTTATCCATTAGGTGTGAATGTCCAGAATTATAACCTCACAATGTTAGTGCTTAAGGGGATAGCACTGAATCTAGCAAATCTGCACAGATTTGAAAGAGAGGATCACCCATCTGTAATGATTCCAAAGACATAAAAGTAGTCTTGTAATAGCTAGTGGAGACGGTGGTTTGCTTATTGACGAAAAAAACTGGTGTGCTTTGGTGCCTTTAATTCACTGTCAGTTTCTAATATCAACCAACCAAGCACCTATTACAGAGAAGGGTATAAAGATAGTTGGAAAAGGTGGCAGTTTGATGTTTGAGGCTGCACTGTATATTGTTTATTAGGAAAGTATCTTGTACAGCTTTCCTTCATTTCAGTAGGGTTTGTATAACATATTTCTTGCACATGGGACATGTTCTGGCATAACTATACAGGAGACCCCTAAGGTACAATTTAAAATGGTTCTCTTGTTTTGCTTCTTGAAATGCTGCTTCTCTCTGAGCATTGTTTCTCAACCTGGGCTGTGTGAACTTCAACTCCCAGAATTCTTGGCAAAGGCCATATTCCCTGGAAATTTTAGGAGTTGAAATCCACACATCTCAAACCTGCCCAGGTTGGGAAACACTGCTCTAGATACACTGAGACCAAAGAAAAGCTGCACTGGGTCCAATCCAAGGCATGTCTAGTCTAATGTTTTGTTCTCACACTGACAATGTGCATCCTTCAAAGAAGCATCAAAGCAAAGGCATTCACGTGCCTCGGTTGTTGGCAACTATAACACTGGTTGGCCTGCTGAAGGGGGCATCCTAGAAGGCAAGGAAAAGTATTCTATGGGCTGTAATCAGGAAACACACACACATACCCAAAAGGAAGAAAAACAAAGAGATCCCAGAACTGCCAAGAGAACCAGATAAAAATGCCATCTCATCTTAGAATGGACCATAAGGAAGGAAAGTCCTCCCTTGGAAGTATAATCTTGATCACAGGGAACACGGAGAAGTCTTAGAATGGGGCCTGAAGAAAAATGGGAAAACAACAGCTCTGAACATTCAAAACAAGCAAGATGAAATACATACTACGGTGGATGAAGAGAGATAAATCGCTGAAGTTGGTGAATAAGGCTGTGTACCCATTTGTGGAATAAAACAAATGAACAAATAGGCTGAGGGTTTCTTTCATATCTGACAAAACTTGAGATTCATATCTCCATGGTAGTATGATAGAGGCATTGTTGTTGTGACAGCATGCATTCCCCATGCTGTGATTGCGTGTCATTTCATGTTCCACTCTTCAATAAACCCAAGTTTCTACTCTAGTTAAGTTTCTTATTTTTAAAGTGGACAGAATTTATTCATTTCTTGAGGGGGGCAGTCATCAGCTCTTTATTGAAATATAAGCAAATTGAAATGAAAAGTCGTATAAATCTGAGGATGGAAGCCCTATCTTCCACCCAATAAAATTAAAATAGAATCCAATCTTCTCCCATGAATACAACCTCCGAGGACCGACTAAAATTTACACCCGATTAGAAGGCAGAAGCATCAAGCAGTACATCACTCCACTATTTCTCAATGAAATAAACCCTCGCCAAGAAGAACATGTTGACTAAAAGATGCATCTTTCTCATTGAGAATCAGATGCATCTTGGCTCAGCCTTGACAAGGAATTAAGGACTGAATCACATCCCTTTTCATCCAGGAGAGGGCGCTCTCCCCCTGCCCCCACCTCTCCCACATCCCCTCCAGAGCAGCAAGCCTGACTTCATTGCTTCAGGTGCGCAACTGTCCAAGGCCAGCCGCAGGGGTGGGGTATGGCAGCGGTTATGGGGCTCTGCTGGCTGACTCATTGAGTAAAGGGATGTGAACCACTTCTCACCGGGGACAGCCACCACAGCTGAATCATCTTCCTTGTCTGGGGGTCCCATCAGGAAGGAGTCCCCCATGAAAAGACAGCAAACCACACTGAGAGCTCAGCCAATTTCGTACATTATTTAAAACCAGCCCAGCCTCCCCCTCCCAGCGGTGACCCTGTCATTATCCCGGTGAACAGGAGGTCTGAAGAGTTCACAAAAAAAAAACAACAACAGAAGCTCTAGATCCTCGGTCAAAAACCCAGAGCACCCTTTGGCCACCGGAGAGGAGACAACTTAGAACAGACTGGGATGGCTTCTTTGAAAAAAGAAAAGAGGACATTTCTGACTCCCAGTCTCATGCTTCGGTAGACCCTCAAGGAATGATGAGTGCCAGCGGTGTCCTGACCTGTGCACAAGGAGAGAACTGCAAACTGTAATGGACAGCAGGAAAGCTCATCTAAAGCCTGCAGCGAGATTGAGCAACACAATAATCTGCACACTTTTCTGACTTTGCCTCCAATTCCCAGTTAATATCTATCCTGGGAAGGTAAATATGAACACAAACAACTCTACAGGTAGTCCTTGATTTATAACCACAATTCGGACCAGAATTTCAATTGCTAAGAAAGACAATTTTTACTATGGTTGTTAAGTGAATCAATGCTTCTGTTAAGTGAATCACATGGTCATTAAGCAAATCTGATTTTCCCCATTGAGTTTGCTTGTCAGAAAACAACTGGTGGTCACGTGACCTCAGATAAATACATACTGGTTGTCAAGAGCCTGAATTTTAAGCACATGACCATAGGAATGCTGTGACAGTTGTAAATGTGAGGACCTGTTTTAAGTCACTTTTTTCAGTGCTGTTGTAACTTTGAGTGGTCGCTAAATGAATGGTTGTAAGATGAGGACTTCCTGTACATGCAGCAGAATTATCTGCTGTCAGGAAAATATACCATTTTTCTTCATGTACAGTGAACAGAGGAGACACGTGACCTCTGTCCTCCTCTTTGCAAATTTCAGATTACAGACCACATTTTTGCCCACGTGTAATTGCTGATTATGGCAAGTTCCCCATCTCTTGCTAAATTTGCTTGATTGTGGCTTAATGTTGTAGAACTAACCCAACTCTTATGGTTTTGTAAACTATCATTTATGGTTTACATTATGGGTGAACTTGGCCAACGGTAATTTCTTCAAAAAATTATGGTTAAACCATATTTTAACAGTTTGTGTAAAGCCATTACCAGTCTACATGAGACTGCATGTAGCTTATATTTAAACAATGTATTATAGTTTTTGCATTGTTGATTTTCTTAATCTTTTTAGAAGTGTTTAACCGTTTTATCATGTTTGTCTCAAGAGCTGCTGCTACACAGGTTCTAGAGAGGAATCACTGAGCCTGTCCTTTGCACATCTGTCTGGTTCAGTGCAGCGACCAGGCAGGACAGGTGCAGACCCCAAAGAACAGTCAGGATGCAGAAAGAACAACTGCAGCTAGCCTGCCCTCCATGGAGGACCTGAGAGGGTCAAGGGAAGGACAGACCCTCTCATACTAGATATATATATAAATTGTAGCAAAATTGCAAAAAATTGCAAAATTTTCTCAAAAAAGGCAACTGGATTTTTATTAGTAGATGTAATCAGAAATGTTTTGTTTCCTATCCAGGAGATTTTCTCAATCCATGTGAAAATGGAAGAGGTGACATCTTTTTTCTAAGCTAAAGATAAAAAGCAAGCAACTTCCTGTGAAGAGAAGCTCTATCTTTTGTCTCTCCTCCGGCTTGTAAAATCTTTTACAAGCCATCTTGTATGACACCGTGGTCTGTCTTTCAAAACTAGCTTGTCCCTTTTATTTACTTGGATTCTCAAGTCAAGATCTTTCCCAGCCTAGCCTTCCAAAATATTTTTTTTAGACAGATAAACAAACAACAAACTGGCAGTGCTGGAACTGATCACTGATCAATTAACAAATGGAGGGAGCTTCAAAGACCACTGCTGTAGCCATCTGCCATAACTGTTGCTCACCAAGGATGGGTCTCAGCCGCTTTCCTAAACCTGTTGTGACCTGTTGTGATCAGAATGCCAAGAATTCCAAAGCGCCGTGCTGAAGAAATCTAATTTTAAAAGTTTGGGGTTTTAGATACTTCTTCTAGGCAAGTATCACTCTGAGTTCAAAAATGGAAACCAGCTTGGCTGGAGTTTGGTTTCATTGCTCTGCCACGGAGCCCATCTCTTTGTACGGAGGTGTTTAAGTGTAAAAAAGAAGCTTCTCAGTGTCTAAAGCCTATCCAAGGCTTGAAGAACTGTTAGACAGTGAAGTTAACATCACTGGATTAGATCAGCTGCTCCTTGGTTAGCATCCTCATGGTCCCGGGTGTTTGTTAGTGCTTGCTTAGACCACCATTTGACCATTTCTTTAGTCTTCTTTTGCTTGTAATCAGCCTTCCTCTCCTCCAGCTGCTGGCAAGGAGGAAGCTCCTAGCTTCTCTCTTGATCTCCTGGTTGCCTTCTCCATGCCCTGGCCAACGGCCCTTCCGTAGTTGGGTGCTCTGTTCCCTGTATTGTCATAAATTCCAGGCAGGGGGGGAGTTCTGAATCATAGTGATAAATATAGCTTGCGATTGCTTCTCACAGGTTCTTTTTTTAAGGAGACTCTGCCCACGAACAACAAAAGCTGCCTGGCCATTACATTACCCTTCTTATGCACCCTGCTCTGGGTTCAGGGGACAGCCAAAGGCTCTGCAAATTACAGGTCCACTCACTATTTCAGAACCGCAGAGCAGCCTCTCCTTGTTTCTTCTTAAAGGAACTACGTCCAATTAGCCAAGTACACAAATGTACTTCATGAAGCATCAACTCAAGGAGCCTGGGGTGCTGCTTCTCCTTGTTCCACCTGCACCTTCTACCTTTTGCATCATAGATTTCGGGACCTCTTATGAGCATTTTAGTTTATTGGTCTTGTCCTTATGACTTTTGCTACTGTTATTGAGTGATCTTTTTTATCACCATTAAATGACCTTCTAATTTCTGCAGACCAATTTCTGCTATTAAAAGGTACAGGAGGAGTTTACTAGGGTGATTTCATAATCCTTTGTTGACCCCACTTCTGACAATTTAGCAGTTACTACTAACTGACCGGCAGAGGCTAATTCTTCATAAAATAAAAAAGTACCATGAGTTTAAAAAGATTCATAAGGTATAGCTTCTTAATAGGATTGGAGAGATTATTCAAGAGAGAAGAAACTACTGTATATATCGTTGCATCAAAATATTCAGTATTGGAAGAGAGAGAATCTAACTAGTAAAAGAGTCACTGCTCAGCTTATAATCGACTTCTTGAGAGAAATGCTAATAATGAATATATTTTGGCTTGTTTTAGACATGTACAGTCCCATCCCAGATGAGTACTAATTGCTCTTAATAAAGTCTCTGAATATTGTTAGAACAGATTTGAGTCTTTGATTTTTATCATTTTAAAAGAGGCTTAGTGGGGGCTCTCCTATTTGTAGGTGTTATTCATTAATCAGAACACCTTAGGGATTGGCAGGATTAGGTATAAATTTCTGAAATTAAACCATCTACCCCAAGTTCTTAAAGTTAGAGTATTCCTTGGTTCTGATGAAGCAAGCAATGTCATTGATTTGCCTTCAGGTAGGATTCCCATTTTGCTATAAATCCTACAAATGTATTATTTTTTATTGGAAGTGTTTCAAAATTGTATGCAAATGGCAATGTTCATTCCTGTGTTTGCTGTGTACCAGGTTTCTCTTACCTGGTCATCCAGAGTGGTAAATTATTATAATACCCACGCAGCATGCTAGATCTGGAATTATGAGCATTGTAATTCAATATCTCATCAGGCTGGGTTTTTTTAAGGCTGGTTTTATTATTTTTCTTGTTATTTTTGTGAGCTGCATAGAGTTATGCCATATAAGATGGCTGGCTATATAAATCTTTCTTAAAATAAATAACACCTGCAAGGGATTGTATACTAAGAAGAAATTCAAAGAATTTGAAAGTAATTGAAAGAAAGAAAGTAATTCAAATATTAGCATCCAAAGCAGTATTTCAGTGCAAAACAATTGTGGTTAAATGTCTTAGATATTCTGGTGAAAGATGCCTTCTAGAATCTGCTGTAGTATTCAAACTTTGAAAATATTTGACCTGAAAGACCCACTAATTTTATTCATACTCATCTTTTTCTTTGCAGAATGTGTGTGCTGCCCATAAATCCAAATCTTGCTAATGCTTTTGCAAAACAGTAATTGCTCAGACCTCCCTGTGAGTTCTTGAACTGAAGATATCTTCAGGTCATCTGGTTCTTTTTTCTAGCTCCTCTTTTTCTTAGGTTCTTTCTAAGAAATCTTAAGGTTTTTATGAACACGTTACCTGCAAATCCTGCAGCTTTGACACAAAGAGTCAAAAGAACTGATAAAGTGTTACTAAGGCAAATTCTACTAAGACTTTCCCAGTGAAGCTTGAAAGAAAAGAAACATCTATCAGAGACTCAAACAATCAGCTTGCTATAGGTTGAAAGAGTCAAGAACCAACATGCAAAAGGATGTGGTATAATAAAATCCTTGTAAACAGAGTCTCATATTTTGACTCTTGAGGACAGAAATTTTTAGTTCATGTCTCGGAGGTCAACAGAGAGATTCTCAGTCTCGGAATCTCTTGTTTTTTCTTTCTTATTATGAAATAAGATATGTAAACATAGCCACATTTTAACATTTTTTTCATGGGACAGCCATGCTGATCTGTTTGTAATAAAAAAAATTTTTGCAACAACTTAATAAGCAATCATCCTTTAGAAAATTTTGTGGACTAGTATATATATATCCTCAGATATACATCTATACCCTGAATGTATATTAATATATCTATCAGTTAGATTAGACATGATATTCTTAAAAACATGTTTGTGTGTTTTAAATGTTAGAGCAGGCAAAATTGGGTGAGCTAGATTGACACCATGATAGGAGAGTAGAAAGCTTAGCTTTTAATTCTCTGTGATCTTGATGAGAATTGGAAAGAAATAACAGGGCTGAGAAATTATGATTCTAGTTGCAACCTTGATGAGCAAAAAAGAATCCACTGAAAAATTCTTCAAGGAGCTATGGGAGGTTATGGTGAAGGAGAAAAACCTTTTCTCCTCCCTTGCGATGATCCTGATCCAACTTGGAGGCCTTTATGCCTGCTATGGTGATAACGTCACCGTCAGGGAAGCCCAGGAGATATTAGTTCTTGCAACTGAAGAAGTGGATTGTAGTCTACGAAAGCTAATTTTCTCGTACAATTTATTAGTCTGTTCAAGGAGCTACAACATCCCTAGTTGCTTTTGTACTCTATTTTAAAATGGGTGATACAGTTAATTTCATCTCTGTATCTAGATGAATGCTGTGATTCATTGTTGGATGACTACCTTACTATGTAAAGATACAAATTTGTGTCTTTAAAACCCTATAATTTTATAAAACTCAAATACCATTCAATGGGAGTAAAACTTTTTATCTAAGCCATAAATAGTATTACAAGTAGATGTGTGTGTTTTTCCCTTCCCTGGTCATCTACTACAAGGCATGGCAGCATAACTACTCATCCATAAACTCAACAACAAAGAAAAGGTGCAGACTTGCCAAAAACCCTGTTCCCATCTTTCTGCCTACAGATGTCTTGTTAGGTTTCTTCAGTCATCTTCTATAGATTAAAGGTGAACAGAAGTTTCTTCCTTATACTTAAAATCATTTAAATGAAATGTGCATTTTAAAGAACAGATTGGGTATTAATTCTATATATCTTACTCATGCTAAGTGAAGTCTGTAAATGAGTATCTTACTCATACAAATGAAGTCTGTAAAAATATAGTAACCCTATAGATATAATAAGGGTGTGTGGTGGCATGAGTGGTTAAGATGCTGGGCTTGACAACTCGAGTTCAAGACTCAAGCATCACCATATAACAGGGTGAGCTGCTATTGTCTGCCTAGCTCCTGCCAACCTAGCAGTTCAAAAGTAAGTAAAAATGCAAGTAGATAAATAGGTACCACCTTGGGTGGGAAAGATAACAGCGTTGTCAGCCACATGACCACATAAATGTCTTTGGGCAATGCTGGCTCTTCAGCTAGGAAATGGAGATGAGCACCATCCCCTAGGGATGGACACGACTTGCAGGGCAAACCTTTACTTTTACCTTTTTTACAGATATAATATGCCAGGATGTGGTGCTTTGATACTATTAGTATCTGGGGCTGAGTTGGATGTAAACAAAAACCCATCAAACCTGTATAAATATTGAATGTGCTAGAAGCAAGGTGGTATGTACAGCATACAATCTGATTTAATTATGTCCTTTAATGTTTCTTATTAGGATTTACATGGAATACCTTCTTGTTCTGTGCCTTCCTGTAAATATATGTACACAATTAACTTACATTTGTTAGAAGGCATTACTTCTCTCATAAAAATGCTGGGAACAGTAGTTCTGTGAAGGGAATACGGAATACAATAATGGGTCTTTAATTCAGTTCTTAGGACTTTCTTTATCCCCACTCTCAGGCTGATTTGGAAAATCCATGACCATTAGTGAAGATATCAGACGATGCACATTAAGACCAACATGTAGCAATATCTCTTGTTTTTCTCTGCATAAGACACCTGCATTATCACACACACGCATGCACACAGACAGGCATAGCTAACAGATCTTTACAAAGAAGCAGACTCCCAAAAGCCCAGCCTTGGTTCTAATCCTGCTCTTCTCAAATTGGTGTCTTCAAAGTGTATATGGACTTCTTCTAGAATTCTCAGTCCTCATGGCTGCACACTGGTTAACGGTTACAGACACATGAAACGACAATTTCAGGAATCCTATTCCAGCACATTGGAGGCAGGGTGTTTACAGTGTGTGTAGACAACCAAATAGATGAAGTGATCTACAGCAGAGAAGTGAAGACAGAGCAGCAGACCGTGCTGAGGGATGGAAATTTCATGCTGCCAAGCAGTCAAGCAATGCCTAAACTGTTTGCTGTTTGTGAGGGTCACTGTCTGGGAAACAGGAAAGAAAATGAGTGGACTCTTGATGGGTAGCATTTGGTCGGGGTGGGTGGGAATGACTTTGTCTGCCCTCTGATGCAACTACTATGTTCACATCCTTCCTTTCAAGATTGCAATTTGTTGTTGCTGATAGGAAGTTAGGTTTCCCATAAGCCTCATGAATTGTTGCTGGCAAGATTGCTTCCTGAAAGATGGCTGTGTAAAATATCAAAAGACCTCAGCAGAATATTTTTGTCACTTAATTAAGAATAGGAGTCACAGCTCATCTTCATTTCTTGGAATACTTGCCTCCTCCACTTTCTCCTTTTATAGAAAACATGAACAAAGCTCATCTACTCACCATACTATTTTATAAGTCAACATTCTTCAAGCTGGTGTTCTCCAAGTATACTTGGGACAAGAACTCTGAGAATTCAGATCAATATAATACACCTTCACCTTTTTGTCATTCTGATTTCAAACCTTAGGAAGATCCATTGAGCACTAAAGGCAAAGGAGTAAGTTTTTCCACTAAAAAGTGAAAAAAGCAACTTAAGTCCTATAATGAGAGAATACTTGAGTAAAATAAGGAAGGAAATTAGCCATTAAACAGAATACTGAACTCATAATAATTAATAACAGTTTTACAATTAAACTTCGAAGGGCAACTTTAACAAAAAGAAAAAGGGAATGTTTAGAATACTGTTTGGTAATCAGGAGTATTTGAGTTCAAGGTTAGCCCTTTTGATTCAATGACAATGTATATTGATGTTTTACATTTATAGCACATGCAAACACAGACCCCTAAAATCAGAGGACATTAGCCTACTAATAAAGTTCATGGCTTTTGTGTGTGTGTGTGTGTTTTGCACTTCCTTCAAAATTGGAAGCAGCAATTCATTCTCTTCAATAGAGTCCCTAATTGCTTAGAGGTTGTAATTATAGTTCCAATATGTACATCTAAAGAACACCAAGTCAGGAAAGGGGTCTCTAAGTAGGTATTTACTTTGTTTCTGTGATTGGATGATCATTTAGTTCATTGTTCTGGATAGGGCAAAACAGATTTCAGCTCAATCCTAACAAGACTGAGTAGCTATGGCTACTTGGACCCCCTGAGTTAGTAATGTCCTCACCTTTAATCTTGGATGGGGCTGCACTTTTCCAGTCAAGACTGATGTGCAACTTGGGGGTCCTTCTGGATTCACATCTGTTGCTCAAAGAGCAGGTGGCAACTGTAGCCAGGAGGCCCTTTGCATAGGTAAATCATGTGCATAAGTTGTGTCCTTTCCTTGACTGGAAGGCCCTTCAGACATTCACTTCACAATTGATTATGCACTCTATTTGGGGCTGACCACCTGGAAGCTACAGCTGGTTCAAAATGCAGCCATGCAAACAATAACAGGTACCTTTCGGTATTGTCCAAGCTTCACCACTGCTATGTGAGCTGCATTGGCTGCCAGTCAGTTTCCAAGTGTAATTCAAGGTGCTAATTATTACCTATAAAGCCCTGGGTAGCCCTGGATAACTGAGAGACCACTTATTTTCAACTGTTGCTACCTGTCCAGTACATACCAGTACAGTGGGTATGCTCCAAGTCCTCTTTATTAAATATTGCCATCTTGTGAGACCTAGGAAACATGTCTTTCTATGGCAGCTCCCAACCTCTGGAACAGCATCCCCTACCTGGGGGATAAGGAGGACGACTTCTCTCCTGAGGTTCTGGAAAGCTTTGAAAACCTGGCTTTGGCTCCAGGTTTGGAGTTGATGTTTATTACATGTTCAATGATCCCTGTTTTGTTTTGCTGTTTTTGCTGTCCATTAGATTATGTTAATTTGGGCTGTCTGTATGATTCAATATTTTTAGCTGTTTTTATATTTTTCCTGTATTTTTTTTGTACGGCACCCAGAGTCCCCTGGAGTTGGTTGCCCAAAATGCACACACACACATTGTGTTGCTCCAGTGCTTTGCTTCCAAGTGGTTGGCTCCTGTCAGAAGCAAAATTCTGTAGACTACATTGATGTAGTAAGGTTCTTCTCACATTTTGAGTCTTTTTTATTATCCTTATTAAAGTGGTGATGCTATTTTCTGATCAGCCTCAGAAGCAGCAGCAATTTTCACTCAAGCTTCCGGACTGTTTGCCGTCTGTTTATTCTCTGCTTATACAGTGGACTGTGCCCTGAGAGAGTATGTATAGACTGGTACACATTTATCTCATGGGAAATAGGGCACCATCTACTGTACACAGTTTTGAGTCTCCCACAGTGTCAAAACTTGCTTTAAATAGGGACGAGAAAAGCAGGTGATGGATGGGTGCTTTTTCATGAGTTTCAGCCCAAACTTCCCCCTCCAACTCCCTGCTGAGAAAATTGCCTTCTACTAAATTCAACTCTGGCAGACATCAAGGCATCCTTCTTTCTATTCTCACCCCCAGAACCTACTGTATTGTGAGCCTAGAGACACTGCATAACAATACTGAAAATAGGTGGAAGATAAAGCAAAGCACCAAGGCACCAAGAACAGATATAGGTTGTTGTAAACAGTATGAAAGCAGTTAATATGTTGGACATTAGAATTTTTACTCCTTCCTGGGAATGGCCAACACTCCAAACATTGCTGAACCACAACTTTCAACAGCTCAATCCAGCATGACTAATTGTGGGAGTCCTTGGGAGCTGCAGATCTAGATGTTTATGAAGCCCAAGTTTCCATCTACAATATATCTAGGGCTCCAGATGGACATGGGAGCAAGTAAAAAAAATACAAAATATTTTTCTCCCCAGGTTGATCGCTGAAGTCTTTAAAGGCCAGTTTACTGGCAAACAATAGCGTCTTTGTGACTGTGCGTGTTCCCCATCCTACTCTGTAAATAAATCATTTTGTGAAAAGGATTGTCCCCCAAATGTTATTTCCACAGGAATCTGATGGCGCAAAATATCATCCCTCAGACTACTAGAAACCAGTAACAACGTGCAAATGGTTTTCTATTCTTTTCAAATCTATTGCAAACTAGGCAATTAGGCTTTTCCAAACTGGTGTCCTCCAGTTCTTCTGTGACTAGTTCACTGGAGTCCAAGATTGTTTCGCCATTAGCTATGAGAAATGGTAATCCCGCCAGCTGTATTCTCAAGACATCTGGAAAGCTTCAGATTGAAGAAGGCTGTGATATTCTATTGATTTGATAGATGAGTGTTTCAAAACGGACAAAATTCCCCACTCACATCTATTCTGTCATGAATTTGACATGATTGGTGTTATGTAAACAACACCATTAGCATGTCCTACAATTTCTATTTGTTTGTTTGCTTAATTTACATCCTATATTTTGTTCAGGAACTCTAGGCAGTGTATGTGCCTTCTCCCATTTTTTCCCATCATCAGCTACGAGATAAGTTGAAAGAGAATGACTGGCCCAAAGCCACCCAGTACACTTTTATGGTTGAAGGCAGAAGAAAACCTGAGTAAAAATACTTTATCTAGTATAAGGCCAACATTTACTCTCTGTACCACATTGGCTCTCAGTTATAGAGGCACAAGAGGATGAACAGAGTTAGGTGCAAAAACTGCAAAATTAATATCCACATGTGAAAAGCTCTACAGCCAAATTAGAGCATATTAGTAAATAAAGATGTTTTTAGAAAATGCTTATCTTATCCAATCACCCAATGTATGGCCAGAACTTTACAAATCGGTTCTTCACTCCTCATAATCTTCCTAGATATTCCCAATGCTTCTTTAGTCTTTGGGAAAAGTAATCTATGATGAAAAGAAAAACAAAGTATTTGTGGAATACCATTTGTTTAGTAAGGTCAGGAGCCATCTGGGAAAATCCCACAACTTCATTTTCCTCTTTGCTTCTTCTCTATGATTCTTCACTGCTCATCTTATCTCACAAGATTAAATTTTGATGGAGATGCATCATTTCCTTTTGTTCTCAAAAGTTGAGGAATTAAATTATGTAACCCTTTTGAAAATACTTAAATACTATACTTCAGAATAAGGGAGTTCACCATTTTCCAATCACTATTTTTTTAAACAGAAAAGCTTCTGGCTTCTGGAATTCTTTTTTCTGCCCCCTAATTGCATGATTTCAGATAGTCCTTGACTCATGACTACAACTAGGACCAGATCTTTCATCTGAGCAATGCAGTTGTTAAGTAACTTGTGCCCGATTTTATTTTATTTTATTGCAGTCATTAAGTGAATCCCATGATCATTAAATAAATCTGGCTTCACCCATTGATTTTTGCATGTTGGAAATTGCAAATGGGAAAGATGCAAACAGAAATTATACAACCTGGGATACTATAACCGTCATAAATACATGTCAATTGCCAAGCACCCAAATTTTGATCACATGAGCATGGGGATGCTATGATGGTTGTGAATGTGAGAACTGGTCATAAGTCACATTTTAAAGTACCAGCATAACTTTGAATAGCCATCAAATTAATGGTCTTAAATCAAGGACTACCTGTAATCTATATTACATGATGAGAAGGGAGGGGGCTTAGAAGGGAAGTTGAGCTGCTATCCACCTTGATCTCTTGATACTCTTGATTTATTTCTCCATAGCTCCTGACTGGATCTGACCCATTTTTTATTGACTTTCTTTTGTGAACTTTTTCTATCAGACCAAATTTGGTCCCATTTCATTCAGTTTTTGGAGAGCAATTACACTGACAGATAGAGTCCCAAACTTCCTTCACATAATTTCTTTCTGATATTTTAGTCTGATATCAAATCAAACTATTCCACTAATTATTCAGATCATATAAACAGCTTTCTTTAGTAAATCTTATATCATAAAAGAGACTTGATTCTTCAAATAAACAAAGATGTCCAAGGACCCTGACATGTTTTTCCTTGTAAATACATTCTAGATTATTATTCTGTACCAGAATAACACTTCTCAAAATAATTCTCAGAAAAAGTAAATATTTTTGAGTTTTGTTGTTGTTCAGTCGCGCAGTCGTGTCTGACTCTTCGCAACCCCATGGACTGCATTACGCCAGGCCCCCCTGT
>JANHZU010007679.1:118067-134433 GCA_032468055.1 Acrochordus granulatus | reverse complement strand
CAGGGGGGCCTGGCGTAATGCAGTCCATGGGGTCACGAAGAGTCGGACACGACTGCGCGACTGAACAACAACAACAACAATTTTTACATGCTTTTGAACTGCTAGGTTGGTAGGAGCTAGGCAGACCATGGGAGATTACCCTGTTCTGTGGTGGCTTTTGGGTCTCAAACTCAAGCTGTTGACCTTCCAGCTGACAAGCCCAGCATCTTAACCACTTGTACCACTGCATGCCCAATATATTTATTTATACACACATACACACTGTTGTACATAACTCCATTATATATAATGGCACCTTCCTTACAAATGGGATGCCAATGAGCTTGCTGGAATCTGTTCTGGTGTTCAGCTGCCAATCATCAAGCATTGTCTAATTAGAAGTTATACGAATATTTTTATCTGCTCTACAAATTATTTAATTAATCAATAGAAACAAGGACAAAAGCTTGTTTTCTTCTGCAAAAACTTAAATATCCTTAAGTAATTGTCCTCATACCTGCCTTTCTTTTAGATTTGACACAGCTTTTTCAGCCTGCTACCCGTGGAATTTATGGCAAATATTAAATTAGTAACATCAGCTTCTTTCCTGCTATATGAGCAGTAATATACCTCAAGATGCTAGGATTATAAATCCCCATGAAAAATATTCTAAAATTAGATCTAAGTCTAAAGCAAACACTGCTCGAACGACAAAGGAGATCATTACAAAGAAAATTTGGAAAGAAAACTCTTGGACAGTGGAATGCCATTAGAGTCCATTCATAAAAGTCAGTATTAAGCATTTGATTAACACCAGGGATGTATTTTTTAACTGTAATGGACTCTCCATAATTCTTTAAGGAAGTTTAAGGCAATTAAAGCCATTCCCATGAGTGCCAGGCATTTGTTTTATTTTTATTTTAAAGTTTTTACTTAATTTTATTTTTTATTTATTTTTTTAAATGTTTCTAACTAATGTTTTTAGAGTTGTTTTTGTTAGCCGCCGAGAGTCTCCGGATTTCGGCGGCATATAAATTCAATAAATAAAAAATAAATAAGGGATATTGGAAGATGGGAGTTGAATAATGTGTTCCTTTCTCCAGCAGGGGCAATGTAAAGCCATCGGGGATGACGACATTAGCTTGTCTTCCATAGAGATGCTGGGAGCCCAAAGGGGCCTCTCTGAAGTTCAGGAGCCATCCCATAACCTTTGCTTGCTCTGGGTTCATATCATAAAGAGGCAAAGAGAAAATGAGCGTAGGGAATTTGACCAGGGATAACGAGAGCAAAGGAAAATAATCAAAACAGAGAAGAACTGGGACATAAGACAAGGAAGGAAAAATTATAAATGGGAGCCAAGAATTATTTTTTCAGTTAAAGAAATATAGATAGTCCTTCTTAAGCAACCACAATTGGGACCGACAAATCGGTCATTAAGCGAAGCAGTTACTTAATGAAATATCACAATTTTTCGAGCTTACTCCAGCTTCCCTTTATTTTACAGAGCTGTGGAGGCCATAAATACAAAACATTTGGTTGTAAAGTTACTTTTTCATCACTGTCATAACTGCTAAGTGAAGCAGTCGCTAAAGTAGACTACAATATCTGTATCAGGAGTCTGAGAAGCTGTATCTACACTGAAAATTACACAGTTATACAATGGATGTGCAGCTTTTTGGTTGTTTTATCGCACTGAGTGGAATGCCGGTTACCAACAAAACAGATTCTACCTTGCGCAATGATGACCTACTGTCTAATTTAACAGACAATCAAGAGTAGCAGATTCCTCCTTCCCTAAATGGTCCAATAACTTGCACTTTGCCATCTAGTAACAAGGCTCAGGGAGAGACCTTGCTCCCCTGCACTGATCCTAGGCCACCATGTGTCTAGGATGCTTGAATTTGGATTCCTGCATTGATCAGGAAGTTGGTTCTGATGGCCGAAATGGACCCTTCTGATTCTTGAATAATGATGGCCAGGAGATGTGATGAAGAAGAAGAAATACATTGACTGAAACAATCACCCACATATTTCAGTGCAATTTTCTCTTAGATTATAAAGTAACATGCTGTGTCCTTTGTGGTATCTGAAAACTACAAGCAATTCCGACAAGGCAGTGACATTCAGGAAGTCAGTTTAGCCTATGAAAGAGCACTAGGAACTTGTGGAATTTACAATATGTAATTTTATTTATTTGATTTATTCACCGCCCAGCTCACAATAAGTGACTCTGGGCAGCTCACAATAAAAATCCACAAGAAAAAATCCTGACAAAAATGTACAAATAACAAATAAAACCTAAGATAAAAGGAAGATTTAATATACAAAAACAAATTGAGGATAAGACAAGGTGGGCAGGGAACAAATGGAGGTGGGAACATTAATCAGTTAGCCACCTCACTGATGACGTGGTCATTAGGCCCCCAAGCTAACCCACATAGCCACGTCTTTGAGGCTTTCCCGAAGACCAGAAGAGAGGGTGCCGGACTCAGTTTGGGCGGGGTGATGTTCCAAAGGGTGGCCTGTCTTCTGGACCCCGATAGCTGAAATTCCCTGGCTTACAGGATCTGAAGAATGCCCCTGCTGCTGGCACAGGTGGGGTGGGCTAAACCCCTTGGGATGAGATGGTCCCTTAGGTAACTTGGACTCATGCCGTGAAGGGCTTTATAGATGATAACTAAATTAAATTGAATTGCTCATGGAAACAGACTGGCAGCCAGTGCAGCTCACATAACAGTGGTGTTACCTGGGTCGTCCTTGAGACCCCAAGAACTGTCTGTGCAGCCAGACTCTGAATCAGCTATAGTTTCCGGATGCTCTTCAAGAGTGGCTTAGAGCTCGTTGCAATAGCCCAGCTAGAGCATAAGTGACTGAGCGCAGAGCCTCCCAGTCCAGGAATGGGTACAACTGGTGCACGACACAAAGCTGTGCCAAGGCTCTCCTCGCCATGACTGCCACCTGTTCCTTGAGCAGTAGTCATTAGTCTAGGAGAACCCCTGAGTTCTGCACTGTCTGGGGCACTGCCACCCCATCCAGCACTGGAGACGTTAAACTCTCGGAACCGGAGGTCCCATGCATCCACAGCCAGTCGGTCTTACCAGGGTTCAGTCGAAGCCTGTCGACCCCATCCAGACCCTCACAGCCTCCAGGCACTGCACAAGGGTAGTCATAGCCACACTCAGGGCACCAGGGATGGAGTTTTAAAGTTGTGTATCATCAACATATTGATGATACCTCATCCTGTGGTGATGGATGATCTCACCCAGCAGCTTCATGTAGATGTTAAAATGGAGCGGAGAGAATACCGAGCCCTGCGGCAGGCCACAAAGTAGTGGCTGTGGGTTGGACCCCTCACTCCCTATTAACACCAACTGGGATGGGCCCTGGAGAAAGGAGCTGAACCAGCTCAGAACTATGCCACCCAGCCACAACTCTCGTAGCCAGCCCAAAAGGATACCATGGTCGATGGTATTGAAATAATTGAATTAACATATTGAATATAAAGGAAGTATGCAGCAAGCACTTTTTTAAATATAGCCAGTGCCAGGTTGTGGGTGATGGACATTGCCCAGCTTTGTCCTTGAGCACAGTGCATCTGAGACACTATGGCAGCCAGCATGTGAGCAGAAAGATTTTCCACAACCAAATTCATCAACCTGAGCAGCTTTACTGCTCAGTAAATTAGGTTTAGAAACCTAAAAGGTTTCTTTTAGCCGAACATGTGTTTTTGTTTCTCTTCCTCCCTGATTAAAATATTTCCTCTCTATCCTGTCTTAAATACGGAGTATTTTAAATTGCTATCAAATGAATGATAAGGGATTGGTGATGCATTTTCATGATATTCCTACAAGAGAACCTCACAGTTTAAGCCTCCACAGGGTTAGAAATGCTTTTGATGGAACTTAATAAAGTGATTTGGAATTACAGTTTTGTGTGATACAAATTGATAATTTGCCAGGGGATGAGGACTCATAAATTTCATAACTGAGAGAACAGTGTTAATCATTTTATCACATTTACTGAGGAAACATGGCCACTGACCACCAGCTTTCAAAAGCCATTGGTGTGAATTTATTCAGCTACCTCGGAGAGATTAAATATAAATATTGTTACCTAGTAGTTAAATTAGGTATGTTGAGTTATTGGATAAAAATATTTATCTTCTCAAGGACTAATATAGACTCCATACTTTAAAGGGGGATAATCTAGCTTATGTAACCAAGATCTGAATATTTAAAGCACAAACTCACCAAACATGTATATTCCTGAAAAAAAAAATTTTCTAGTGTCCTAGCTTTCAGTAAGGGAGACTGAGACCCCTAATTTCATCACACTTGTCATCTTTTGTCTTTATGTTTCATTGTTTCATTTACTTTCTTTTGATTTGTTGTGAGGCTTTCAGAATCATTGAAATTCAGGCAGCAAACATGTTTAATAAGTTATTATGAGGATTGGTTCCACAGTCAGCAGATATTTAGACTGGATTTGGCATTTTTGTCCCACTAATAGGTCCTTCCCAAGGACCTCGGATAGAGACAAGTTGTTGTTTGATGATGTTAAAGGTATCTTTGCAAGATGCACGCTGTTCCAAGTAAAGTTATTATTATACACAGAGTGATGTGAAATCATAGGTACCAGTTCTTTAGTTGGTGTTGGCTTTCATGTTCTTCCCAAGAATTGAGGATGTCATAATATGTTGGCATAGTATATGTGTGGATCCAAGCAGTATGGCCTTTTTCAACTGATAGCTAGGAATTTTATCTATGTGCAGATTTTCTAAATGTCATCCAAGATTTTTTTAGCATGTTAGCATCATCATCATCATCATCATCTTATTGCGCTTTACTACAATAGATAGCAACCTCTTTGTGACAAGAGACTGTACTTTCCTTTAGAAGCTTTGGAGAGAGTGGAGGGTGGGGGTGGCTGGTAATGCCATTACATCACTTAAATTTTCAGAATGCAGATATTTTATGGGGGTTCAGTATCAAACAGATGCATTAAGTTAGTAATGGATTAGCACGCCCCTTTGCATTGCTATTTAGAACAAAAACAAAGAAAACGTGTTGCCAAAAATAAGTTTTTTGCCAATAAATTTTGGCATCAGCCCTTGGTAGGTTTTGAGGACATGGGAGCATATGTGGCCCAGAGTCCATAGATTGCCCTCCACTTTGTCTTCAGTTTAACCAATGCCATATGGCGGGTGCTTTTGAATTATCATGGAGGAGAACATACTTCAGTGTTTAAGGTTACACTTCCGACAGCATTAGCAAGAGAAGTTAATACGTAAAATCAGCTGAGGGACACATGGATATGGACAAGCTTATTAGTAAGTCCGGGTTTCCTTGGGTAGAATAGATCACACTGATGTCTGGTTCAAACAAAATATTCCCAAATATTACAGTCCAAATAATAACAAAGCATCTGTATTTTGAAGAATGTATCCTGGAATGTTACCTTCTGTTAAGAACTTAAAATCTGATTTCTGGCTTCCAGTTCCTGTTTAGCTGAAACGGCAGTGAAGAGTTAAATTCATGAACATAATTTAACAGACTGAAAATTGGAACTTTTTTCCCCCTCCTTCCGGAATCATCTTTCCCTCCTCCTTAACCAATCTCCTCCTCAACCAGAAAAGTGCCGTTTGTGGCTAAAGAATCCAGATGTTGCTCAGCTTCCCAGATGTGATGGTCTTTCCATTCCAGACAAGGCCAAGCATGCTTCTTAGAATGAAGCAAAGGGTGGTGGGGGATGAGTAGGACTATTTTTAAAATCCCTCTTGGCTTATTTATAAATTTGTACCCAATGTGTCTGAGTCTCGCAGCAGGACAACTGAAAAGAAGGAGGAACGACCCATTTGCCAAAGATCTAAGATATTTCAGCCACCCCGCTGGAAAAGCTGCGTTGCAGAGTGACTTAGAAGAAAGTCATTATCTATATTCTTAACTCTTCACCACAGGAAAAAAAAGTTATTTATTTTCCTGTCCGGGATTTCGTGATAGCTCCTGGCAGACAAAGGTGATACACTGCTTATTTTCAAGACTTAGTGATGCTTCTCTATTTCTAGGTTCTATTTTTCTTCTGCTTCTCCAGAGGCCAGGGAGATTCAATTTTTCCATGGTAATATTTCTGGAAGCATAAAACAAGGGTTTAATACTCAAATTCCCAACTACAATACTTTAGATAAGTCTGCTTGGCATTCTGAATTTCTCAGCCTCTGAGTCACAAGGAAGGCAGAATTGTTTTGCATTTGCTACACACTATATTCTACCACCACTACCACTATGTGGATTCCAGTCACCAAGTTTCTCTTCAATTTACAATTTTTAAAATTTTATTACAGATGTTATCCATAAAAATACTAGAGGGTCTAATCTGGGAAGGCTTAGGATTTTCACTACCTCTCCAAACACACCTACAAAATTGAAAAGTAGATGGCAAATAGAAAACTAATTAGAAAAATAAAACCCCAAGCTGACCTGTTTCTTTTATGCTTCCAGTTGCAGAAATCAGCCAGAAAAACTTCTAAGGTTCTGTCAGTTGTTAATGTCTGACAGCCAATCTAAACTGCTAATTGGAATATTATGGGAAATAGGGAAAACAACATAAATTCAACCCCAAAATGTGCCTATTTGTAATACTCTTACCACCCCACTAAAGATCCCTGCCTAACTAATACCTGTCTCTTGTCATTAGTGCTCATGTTGAGCAAATTTCCTTTCCATTTTTTCCTGATCTTGAGATAACTTCCACGGTAAAGCAATTTAGAGCTATTGAGGTATTGCTTTAGTAATCAATTAAAATGGAATTAAAACAGTGATTCCATAAGGTACTATGTCAAGGGTAAGATTATCTAACCATGTCAATTGCCAAATTTCTGCAGTTTTTTTCTTCAGCAACATTTTATACATTTAATTAAAAGTTTTCTCTCTGTAAATTCTCCTTCCATTTGCTTCAACAGCATTGGTGGTGCATTCATTCTTTATTATTTAATTCTTTCTTTGTATGAACCAAGAGTTTCCTCTTATTTAATGGTCTCTTTTTGTCTATTTGTGCAGAAAGAAGAGGAAAGTAAAAAGAGTAATTGTACATTTTAGCAGAATCAAATAATTAGGAGAAACGGCATCACTAATACCATAATATTGAATCTGAAGCAATTTCAGGCAGAAGCTGTGAGATAGAAGCTTGTAATAAAAGAAAAAATAGTTTTGAATAGTTTAGCACCAATAGTATCTCCTCTGTCAATTTTAAAGAGATTGGCAGTGCAGCTCCATTTGTGAGAATAAAATCAGAACAATCCAAAAAAACTCACCAGATTCATTATGATTGATTAGGTACCATCAAGCCACTGTCAACTCCTACTGACCACATAGACAGATGATCTCCATGGCAATCTGTCCCTAAACTGCTCTTTCACATCGTCCAACTGCGTACCATCGTCACTGTAACTGAATCCATCCACCTTGCTGTCTTCTTCCTTTCTTTCCTTCCACCTTTCCTAGCATTACAACCTTATCCAGAGAGCTAGGATGTCCAAAGAAAACAACAGAGAAGAACAACTGAATCGGGATTGCAGTTGTGAGGGAAAAGGTTTGAAACTTTCCCCCCAAATACCATTTTCAAAACCTAATCTGTATCTCTCCTATGTGCTCTTTGCTTTGTTTGGGACAGCATACATGCACTGCAGGGGCTGAGAAACGCTGTACGCCATAGAACAGAATCCCTGGTTTACATCACTCTGCTGTGAAGTTCTCTATTTTACTAGCTTGTTATGAAGATTATTGAGGTAATTCATGTAAAGTACTTTGACTACTCTAAAGCAAGGCAGGCAGCCCACCCCAACCTCTGCCCAGTCTATCAGACTCACCTTCCATTTACTTTTGTTTTCAGAACATTTTAATTTACAAAAATCTTAAAGGGAAAACTGACACTTTTTAAAGCAAAGGGCCAGCTTCTAAAATCATCTTCCTTTACATGCATGCATTTGAGTTTATTTCTAAACATAATTCTTAGAAAATTACAATAAAAATAAAGTCTAGTCTATTGTATGAAGAGTCTTCTCTGTCCCACCAAAAAGATAAAATAAGTTGGGGAGGTAGAGAAGATCTCATCATTTTCATTTGTACATAGACACCAATTGGTAGACAATACAACTCCTGCAACACAGGTTTTACTTGTGAATAGCATTTCTCACCCACTAACATTTGGGTGCTGTGCTTTGTACCAATAGCAGTTCTGAATATTCTTCAGAGGTCTCCTCATCCAGGAATGGCCAAAACTAGTACACCACCCAAAGTTAGGCAATGGCTCATTTAGCCAAAGCTTCTACCTACCTACCTTCTAGTAGCTAGAAATCTAGAAGAATCCCCAAATTACAGATCTCTTTCAGGGAAAGTTGCCATCCTATCCAGAGTAATCACCGGAGCAGTTAGAGAGCCAGATGGTTTTGAGTAAATAGTAAACTTAATCTTGCTGGAATTCAACTTCAACCTGTGTGTAATGTCAGAATTTCCACAATATCCACTATAAGGCCTGGGATGGCAATGTACTATATATTTGAGTATGATCAGTTATCACAAACTAGAATTCAGTACACCATCTGAATCTAAAACAGGGTGATCCATACAAAGTCCCACGTCTTTTCCTGGCCTCCAAAGTTCCTGCACAATGCCACTGTATTTCAGCATGCCATTATGGAAAATTGGATTCATGGTTCCTCGCCGCATGAGGGCTGAAGGAATATAAACAAAGAATAGATTTAACACAATATTGATAAAGACAAATAACTTGGAATTCCCTCATCCCAGATCCTAGTTCTGCCCATTTGTGTGTGTGGCACAATTTGACCCATTTTATATCATAGCTTCCAGTTAGGATTCTCACCTATCAATCCAAATAATCTTATATGTGGCTCTGGCCAACCATACAACCTTAAAACAATGGCATAAGATAGGTAGGAGAGAATGGGGTGCCATCTGAACATGCCTCTCTTAAAACTTGTACAAAGTAAAATCAAGAAAAAATGGTTGGTTGGTTGATTAGACTTATATCCAGTTTTTCAATCTGGAATTCGAAATGGCACGTGTATGTGTGTATGGGCACATGTATGTGGGTAGATGTACTTAACACACAGACACATTTTATAGACATGAATGCATAAATGATTCCAAGGAGAAATGCATTTATTCCTAATAAATTAAATTCCTTAATTCCACAACAGAATTAAGGCAGCTAAGAGTCTCACAGACACTTTTGCTTCTTAATTCAAAAGTTATCTCTTGACTGAAGTTACCAGTTTGCATTAGACATAGCTGGCCAATTTGGAGATTCTAGCAAAATAATAAAAACAGACCTGCACTCCTGAAGTCTATCCCTTTCTTTATAAAGCAGGCATGGTTTGGGGAGAGGGGAAGGATGTGCAATTTTGTTTTTTTATAGATTGAGAGCCGGTGTAGGCAGTACGATACTGCAAAGTGAGCAAGCCAAATATGAAGCATTGTGATGATGAGGGATTAGACACTTGGTTGTTGTTTTAATTGTGTGAAGCTTATTTTAAGGGGAAGATAAGTTTCCCAGCCTCAGTGGCAGATAAGCACACGACTGATTTTCAACCATCGTATTGCTTAAATGCACCTGGGTTGTTGAAGGTTTCTCGAGCCACAAAAAGGGAATGCAGCGTGCTTCCCACCCTGGTTGTAGAGGATGCTGGAACGGAGAGAGACGGAGGCCAGATCTTGTGGGTTGGCAGAATCGCCAGCAGAGGTCAGTGTGGGAGGCCCAGCATGGACATGAAGGTCCCTCAGGTTAAAGTTGTGAGCGGCGTCCAATTCACAAGTCAGATTTGCGGGTCGAAGAATAGAAAAGCAACTCCACTAAGGATAAAAACAAATGGGCCACAGTTTGCTTTGGGAGTGAACCAGTCTGTCTCCAGCATCATCCATCCAGACAGCAATGAAGAGACACCCTTAGTGTTAAAACAAAGGTGAGACTCATGTGCACGTCTCTAACTTTTACGACTTGCTTCATGGTGTGTGTTTTTTTCCTGATGCATCTGGATGGCCCTGTGTGGGAAGCAGGAAAACGATTCCATTGAACGTTTTGGACCAACCGGGCTGTTCTTTTATCATTTCATCCAAGAATATTGATCAATGCAGTGTAATGCCACTAAGCGCACACTAATTCTGAAATTCAGGCCGGAATCCAACACATCCTTTTTCTGTGTGGGAAGGCAGTCAGTCCCTTACCACCCTAAACGCAATAGCCTTCCAATAAAGCTTTTCAGTTCAATTGTCAAGGATTGCATGGTATCTGTGTGTGACTATGAGCTAGCCTTCAGGCAACAAGGAAATATTTTGGTTGTCAAATTAGAAAGGTGCAATAGTTGTAGCTAACTCTTATGGAGGTTCTCCCAGGTAAACATTTTTCTTAAAACTGCTCCTTAGGGCTGAGTCTTATACAGGAATTCAAGCTGGTGTACATAGTATTCCCTCCAACTTTGTGTCCCCTCAATTGCAACCCTATGAGGTTGGTTGGGCTGAGAGAGTACAAGTGGCCCAAGGTTACGCAGTGAACTTCTGGAGTAAAGGTGGACTAGGACTTGGATATCCTAGTCCAACACTTTTACCGCTAGACCACATCGGCTCTCTAGTTTTCTGTCGGTAGTTTGAGTCTCAGTGTGCCTCAAAAACCACACCAGTCTTGGTTGAAGGAGGAATCAGCCCTGCAGCTGCTCTTTTTGGCTTTCCTCAGGCATGAAACGGCCTGAACAGCATCCCTAGATTTGATTGGTTTGCTGCCGAGGGCAAGAATGAACCATACCACAATTTTCTGGGCCATTCCTCAAAATCCTTGAACTGCTGGCTTCCAAGGTAGCTGCTGCTGAGCTAAGCACAACAGGTACCAGCGAGGCAAGACTGTCTAATGGCTGGAGCACCATGAAAAGCTTAAAATAAAACACCTGATCTAGCAGTGAGATAGAGGGAGACCTTATAGGTCAAATAACTTTCCTAAGATTCAAATACCAAAAAAACCCCATGATACCTCAAAGACGAGCCTTCCCCCACCCATGGTCCAAAGGCATATTCTTTTTCTGGTCTCCATTACCTATTTGGTGAGCTGGAACAGAAAACACTTAATCTTCTTTCCTCTCACACTCAGGACAGAGCACATGGCTGAGTCTCTTGCCTAAGCTTAGCTTCAGCAGCCAAGTCCAATTACTTGATAGCTCTGATTTTGGCAGACTCCTTCACATCTCCTTCTGAGCTCTAGGCTTCAGATAATGATCTTTCACAATTGTTTAAAGAGAAGAATGTGTTATATGCCATTTGAAAGCATGTGACCTGCTTCTTACCAAATAGATTAGCCTTTGTGAAACAACTATTTGGCATTATTGAAGACTGAAAACCTGAATTATATATAGCCACATCCCAAAGACTGGCTTTGACTTTGGCACCTGCTCCTCTCTATTGCCATCCATCTTCACCTCTGTCAGGTTGCCTGTCTTGTGCAGGACTTCAAAGAGCATCTTGTTCATTATGTGCAACCTCTAAGCTAATTCATGCTTCAGTGTTTTGACTATGACAGCCACCTCCTCTGGGCCCAAGTCATGTTCCACTCTGCAGTTGAAAGTGGGAAGCAAAGATACGGATACTGCGGAGATCCTCAAAGTCGTTGAAAGTGCCGGTAACTTGCCTCAGCTACTCAAGATACAAACAGTGGGTCCAAATTTTTGCTTTTCAGCACCATTGATGAATGGACAGGTCCTTCCCTGGACCCGTCACCTGTGAAGGTGCATCAAAGTGTAATTGTGTTAGCTGATTTTCTCCTTGGAATGTACTGCAATGGATGCCTAAGATGGCAATTATCCCAAGTTTTATTTCTGAATAGAGTCTCTCCCCGCTTCTTTTCAAAATCAAAACATGTACTGGCATCCTGGAACTAATTTTTATCTGTATTAATAACAAGTAAAATATAATCCCTGATCATGTATCTGTCTCTACAATCTGGTAAAGTGGGATTTGCCTTTCTTTGAGCTATATGTTATTCAAAGTGCAGTACAACCTTCTTGCTATAAGCTGTGACTGAACCATGATAACATGGCTTGTTTACATGTTCTGCCCCTGTCACTATTCCTTGAAGAGATTGGCTTCTTAACCTAGTGGAACAAATCATAACAAGGTCAGACACTAAGAGGCTGACAATTAACTCAAGTTGGAATTGAAAGGCAGCTTTTTAATAATGCAATAATATTGGAACAGATCAGCAAAGAATGTGGTAAATTATCTAATACTTGGAGACTTGAACTGAAGACTGGCTGAGTTCTCCAAATATATGTTGTCATTCAGCTGCAAATAATTGGGCTTAGAGTAAAGGCTGCCAGACACAACTCCATGAACTGTACTGAGAGGTCAAATTAGACATCAAGTGTTCATAATTACAGCCACTTCAACAAGTGCGCCAAACACATCTATGCACAATCTATACATAGTTAAATACTAATGCAGGATAGTCTAGAATCAGGCCTTTGAATGTTGGAATGTCTGTACAGTACAGCAAATACATTAAACTCAGTTAAATTGATAAAAAATATATACTTTATTCTTCTCTAGCATGTCGCAAAAAAGATTCAGAAACCATAAGTCTAGGAGCAAGGACCTTGATTCAGGCCTAAAGGAATATGAAATAAGCAATAATAAATATTTTATTTACACACATCTGCAAAATTATTAGCAATCCCAATCATTTCTTCAGTGCATATTACTTCCAGGGGTTTCTCTGAGTGAGTGGATGAGAGCAATATAAAAGGAGGGAGAAAAAATTAAAATGTTGAAAAAACATCAATATTTTCTAGAAGCATATTTTCTTAATAAACTATTCAGAGTTAAAAGGCACACACACCCTTGCGTGCACATTCTCCACCACACAGAGGCACACAAACTGTGTTAGAGGATAATTGTAAACACAGAGGACAATATGTAATTAAAGGGGAGCTGTCTATCTTCCTTGGAACTTGACCTGTACTTATTTTTGAGAGATCAAACCACTGTACTGCCATTTTGCTAGATACAGATGTGGCACCCAAGGAAAAATCCTAGGACAACCTTCCCCAATTGGCTATTCCTCAGATATGTGGACTAAATCTCAGAATTTTTGCTGTTTTGCTGGCATTGGTCAACAGAACTAGAGGGCACCTAGGTTGGGAAAGATCCTAGAGATCTTTAATTCTAACTAATAATTAACCAAGATTGTTTGTTATATATGTCCCATATAGACAAATAAAAGCTGGACATACATATATCGGTAGACATTCATTTTTATAGGATTATGCACTGGAGAACCTTGAGCTCAACTATGCTTCCTCATTTATTCAGAGACCACAGCTTCTGAGATGCTCTAATGATATGCTTTGGCTTGCATCTCTTTTGGCACTACATTAAAAGTAGTTGGGGAAAAGATCAGTCCCTCCAGTTCCTAATTATTATATGCAGGAACTTAAACCCCTAAAAATCAGTTCATAAGAAACTTGTGTGAAATCTGTAAAATGAAAGGTGTCAAACACACAAGGAAGATACTTCCTGTGACCTGAGCTTGTGTCTAGGATGAGGGAACGCCATTCTGCCTGGAGGCATTCCCCGTCCCCCTTTCCAGCCACAAAAGGAGTTCCTTGATTTGGGCCTGGCAAATGTATGCAGAACCATTGCGATTCTCATGGATGCCTGCAGCCATTTCTACCTAGGTTGAATCTCCCAAGACAGGGACATGAGACAAAGATATCTCCCTTCTGGGTTAAGAAAGGGTACTGTGCTCCTGTGGGGAAAAAGGGAGAAGAGTGTGTGTGGTTGTGTGTGTGCACTTATGGGAGGTGAGTGCCTTGCAGCTTGGGCCTTTTTGTTAGGTCCTTCTCTCTGATCTGGATGTTTCTCGTTGGCTCGACAGAGCGTGTCCTTTGCTTCCCTCTCCCTTGCTCACAAGCACTCATGCAGCACTTGCATATTGGTGCAGTTCAAGCAGCTGACATGACAGCACCAGTGGAAGGTGCAGTTGCATCTCTCTGTGACTCGCTGTGTCCGGGTGCGGTAGCCCCTCCCACAGCACAGCAACTCACAGCCGTCCAGGGCAGGGGAGGTGCTGTTGCAGGAACGACCAGCTGTGCCCGCTGTACCTGTCTTGCCACTGTAAGTGCAGAAGTTGGGGGACTTCTCAAAATAGACCAGGTCGTGAGGGGAAGGAGGCTTGTGGGCTGGGTTCTCTGGCTCCAGATGGTGCAGCTCCATGCGGGAAGCTCGATTGCTGCCTTTGTTGCCATAGATGACCCGGGAAGCACCATCAAATCGATCCTTGAGGAAGTCCCCCACAGTCCGAAAGGTGGGCAGACGCATCCAGCAAGTCTTCACAGTGCAAGAGCCTGACATCCCATGACACTTGCATTCCTGGCGCATTTCTGTGAAAACAGTCTGAAAAAAGAAGACAGGAAAGCATATTAGGAGCAAGGCAGTTTTCAATACTCTCGCAAGTTCCACCCCCAAAGCCAAATGATTGGCTCTTAAATTGAGATACCTATTTTGGCTATGGTAAAAACAGGAAACCCCAGGCTCCAACACTGTCCTCTTCACAAACTTAGTTGAGGCAAGCCAATCTTCCTTGCCCTCAGTTTTTCCACTGAGTGAACTGATCTTTTGTAAAAGCTGTGAGGATTACTGGTGTCTGCACTGGAGAATTAAGAGCTTCCAGAATCAGCTGAAGTGCAACTCCCAGAAGCTTCACCTAAGTCTATGTTGGTTAAGACTGCTGGGAACTGCAGTTCTGCAATATCTGGACAGCCAGAGAAGCTCTCCATGCTATGAACAATCTAAAGAAGTCTTCCTCAGTCTGACATCTTCCAAAGCTTTGAAGTCTGCAGTTCCCAAAATTCCTATTTTTGTGATGTTATCTGGACACTCTGTGAATTAGAGGGAGCATATTTGGAAGGAAAATCAAAATGTGATAGCGACAGTGTCCAAAGGCGAGAAAGCTGTCTTAATTTTCCTGCTTCTTGGAGTAATCAGGAGTGGCTGGGCTTTTCCCTGTACACCAGGGATGTACTCTCTCTTTGTTGTTCTGCTAGGAAATCTCTCTTTCGAGGTCCATCTCTTTTCCCTTTGCTTGCAAATGGGACCAATTCCCCGACTCACACACCGTGGCCCCCTCCCGCTCAGAAAAATGTGGATGTGTTTCTCCAAGACCACAGTTTTTCTTTCCAAAGGGGTTTTTATTGCAATTAGAAGAACGGAACCATTTCCTTCCAGATGTTTCAGAGCCCACACGTCAGCCTAGCTTGTGGTTCTGGGCTTGGCTAGCATGCATAAGGCTGGCTGATTAATGGAAGCTTGCCCCAGTTTTGGAGGGGACATCCCATTACCGCAGCCCACCCCTCTCATGTTGCTACCACTATCCTCGCAACCTACGCCCTGCAAAAGTAAACAGGCATATGCTTCCCAATTCAAGTTCACATCTGTACAATATGCAGAGAAAAGAAATACATTATGTTCAGTCAAGCAACATATATAAGCAGGTACATTCTCATGCCCAGAATCTCTTGTTTCAATCTGTTCATCAGTATAAAAGCCTTTCCCATGAAGTCAGGCAATACTAAGGGCAGCAGATAGGCAGATCCTGTGCCAAGGCAGAAATGCCCCACTCCATTACATCATCTTAATGAGTAAGGAAAAGGAATGGTGGAGTCTTTTATATTTCCTGCAAACTGGGAATGTTTGCGTATATTACACAAAGCTTCAGGACAAGCTTTATACCAATTTCTGGGGAAAGATGACATCAGCTGTGGTGCACCCAGTTTAAGGCGACGTGCTTCTTTGAGATCTTGCTGGAAATGTTCTAAATAGGAGGTGGACTACAATTTGACTATAGGCCTTTAAACAGAAATAGGAGGATCTGTATACCCTCAGGAGATGCTCATATTCTAATAATGGAGGCCAAAATGCCCAATATGCAGAAGTTCAATGATTATGAAAATATTATAATTGCATAGATATAATAGTTATATGAGAAGAATCGGTGGGATTTGGTTATCTTTGTATCAAATCAATACAGCCAGGATGGGAAGCCTGCAGTTTTCTTGATGTTGCTGAATTCTCAGCCCTCTGACAAGGAGGACTAAAGTTGAATGAGGCTGAAACTTACAGCTTAGCAACAACTGGAATGCGAGAGGTTTCCACCCATCCTCTGTAGTGAGATACCTGGAAATGTGAGTGCAGTGATAGTCTGATGGAATGGTAAGAAAATAATTATTCTTGTACAATGGAACTCACAGCATAGCGAACCTTAAGAAATTAGCTTGCTTGTTAGAACAGCAAGAAGGGAGGATATCTAGAGATAAGAGACCAGATGGCCAAAA
>JANHZU010007679.1:100749-112774 GCA_032468055.1 Acrochordus granulatus | reverse complement strand
CTAGAAGAGTATATACCAGCTCTCTTACCAGTTCAATTTCAGAATTGAGAAAGCCTTTTGGATTAAAGGTGAAACGTATTCGACTTGAGAAAAATCCAGTCCAGATGCCTGTTTTTTAAACTTTGTTGCGAAGTAACCTGGTTACCTGAGATTATCTGGCTGAGAGAGAATGGCAGTAATTTACCCAATGAGCTTTGATAGCTGAGGGCCAACTAGAACCTGTATGACCCCAGTCCTAGTGAACACTTTAACCATCACACCTCTCTGGCTCTGTAGTAAAATGGCACCAATGAGCTCAAGCATTCTTGGTAATTACATACTAATTGCCTTCATACTGACTGTCATACCAATGCACTTTGCTCCTTTTTGATTTCATTGTTATTTTACTATGTATGTGTGCTGGTTGTTGGTTGTTGTTGTTATTTACTATGAGAGTGTATCATCTGTTTTATAGAGTCAATTAATTACTAGGATATTATTATTATGGTTGGTCACATAGTCAGCCAGAAGTTTAGATTGGATTCAGCACTTTTATCTACCTCTTAAGTCCTCCCCAAGGATCTGGGATAGACAGATGTTGTTTGATGATGTTAAAGGTATCACCACAGGATGTAAACTGTTTCAAGTAAAGCTGCCTTTGGCAATTGACTGATGGTGATTTTGTCAATGCTGATGGTGTTCAGGTGATGTGCCAGTTGTTTTGGGATTGCACCCAAGATTCCTATTACTATTGGTATTATCTTTGCTTTTTTTTGCCACAGTTCTATTTTTTTCAGGTCTTTCTATTTTGTGATTTTTTCCAATCTTTCTCTTCTATTCTGCTGTTTTTCTATTACTCTCCTGATCTATACTGTTAGAAGCTCTTAGCTGCTAGCCCCAAAGTAGGAGGTCATCATTAATATTCCATAATAATTTCAAAGAAAGAATAAAAGGTGATTCAGAGTGTGCATGGGTGTTCATGTTGCACATACTGGCAACTCCTTAAAGAAGTTGCATCTTCTCTTGGTGGTAGCTATGCATTCCCAAGAAAAGATGTATTTGACTTAATGTGCTATAGAGTGCAAATCCACTCATGTTCCAAATCATCCTTTAATCTTCAACCAACCTGGGTCTGTTTAAGCTGTTGAAATCCCACTGAAATCCATCAGATTTAACCACCCTAAGTGTGCTAGACTACAATGGCATGAAGCTACTATTCCAAAACAGCAAGTCTAATATTGTTCCTAATAAATGCTGAAGTTGTACAAATGTACTTCAGCTACATCCTAGTAAATGCAGTTTGCTTTAACAGAAGGAGCCAGCAGGGGTACCAGGAAATATTCTGAGACAACTTTTTGTTTCTGAAAAAAAGAAATAAAACTAAGAATAGTGGCCTGATCTTTTACAGTACTACCTGACTATGCTCTCTTGCTCAACTTCTCTGGAGCTCTTGGCTATTCCCAAAATTGACTCCCTTAAGGCCCCAGCATCATGGTCCTTTGATCATTCTACAGGGCTTACATTCTGAAGGTGGAGGTGAATGGGCACATCTGCTTTGGCAGACATCTGTTAGGTAAAATCTTGCAGAGGAGCAAAATTAAAGAGAGGAAAGAATAAGTAAAAGCCCTCAAAGACCTGAAGCCTGAGGAGGGAGGAGGCTTTGTTCCTTCCTTCTATGTTTCCTTTTTCAGCAGCAGCACAACTGTGAGACATATCTAACACTTCTTATATGTGACGACAACAGATAATGCACTGCTTTGAGCTGCTCTTACAAGGGATGGAAGTGGCAATGGGACCAACCATTCCAGGTTTATACAGAGTGAAATGGCTGATGCAAGTGGTAAGTCAGGAGAACTGGGAGGTTTCTATTTGTCCAGCTGTGTTCTGAAGGATTTGGTTTGCTTTCCTAAATAGGAGAGCTAGCCCTGGTTCCCATCAGGATGGAAAAACAGGGAGCTGTGGGACAAATAATGTGTGTATTCTTTACAAAAGTGTGCTCTTCTTGACTGACGTATTCACTTTTACAACATTCCCCATTAAAAACCAGGGAGCTAAATACTCACAGCAATGCTGCACAATCAGTTTCATACCTTCCCCTTGCGAAGGGACATCCCCTAGTTAGCCAGATTGTACAGGCAAGATGAACTCCCTCAGATGCATGAACTTCACTTAGAGAACTTCCAACATTGTTAATCATCATCATCACCATCATTCAGAGCCCTTTTCCTGTCATCTCTTTACCTCTGTTGACAATCTTGCCGAAAACATTGGGGCCTGGAGTAGTAGGACAGTTCCAGCGACGGTTGCGGAACTGCCACTTGCATTCTTTGATGGCACTCTGCAGGCCGCTGCTGATGCTGTGCAGGATGCCTGGGTTTTGACGGATAAGCTTACGTTGCTTGCGGCTCAGGAGCTGCAAGGAAGGGTCTAGCACCAGCTGCACATTCTTGGAGTCTGTCAGCAGGTTGGTTGATGAGGCCACGTTGATGATTCCCCTGCAATCAGAAGTTTCAAGGGAATTATATTTGAGATCAGGACAGATGGTTATTGGCTCTTAAGGACTCAGACATTCAGAGTGGATTCAAGACTTTCAGCTGCACCAGATAGATGCTGGGATGCAAACTTTCACATCCAGAATCTTGCAATCTTGAATATGAAATACTGAAAGGCATTTGAAATGGGAGAGGCTAAGACTCACTGGCATCCTTGAAGGTTCTGAGCAGCTTCTATCATGGGCTTTTCTTACCTGTTGTCTTGGTCTAACTATCATTGCATTTAATGCTGCTGACTTGCCAATGCATGTTCGCCATAGATATATACATGTATATACTTAAACTCTGTCCCAGATGATCTGTAAAAAAAATGCCCCAAACTGGCTAACAAGAAAATCAATGAAAACCATGCCAAATAGCAAGATAAGAGAATGACTAAATGTATAAATGGACAACATCCAATCTTTACCAATTAATTCAAAGAATATAAATTATATTATTTCTATAATGTAGCTGCATTTCCAGAATGATCACAAAATCTATCAAAACATGCCAAGAAATCAAGTAATAACATGATTGGGTCTTTCTTTTCTCATTGCTTAAGATTATGAGAGAGAGAATCAGGAAAGCCCCCAGGAGTGCTAAAATCTAGGTCCACTTGCAGGGATACCCTCTCTTATTCCAGACCAATATCATATTATAGTTTTAAGAAGTGGGGTGATCTATCAGAATTGAAAAAATATGTCTGCAAGTTGTTTCTTCCATACTAGCTGGTGTCATCACACTCTGTAGATGACAAAAAGAGATATCATAGTAATTTTTGAAAAGATTTTAGCAGGGGATCATGTAGATGAGAAATCAGTATACTTACTGTAATAGGAGGGGAGCAGAGTGTTCCCATTTCTTGCCAGAGCCACCCCAAACATGTGGATACAGAGCCAAAGGAGAATTTCATACACATTCCAAATTTAGTGCATCTGGCATCCCTGAATTAAAAAAATATTGACTGGGAATTTCTGTCCCCAATTTAGTCATCTCAAGCGTAGGAGGAATATAACTTTATTTAACAAAGCCCTTCAAAAATAACTTGCTGTACATGACTCCTAACAGCAGATGAGGTCCATAAGACGCAAAATTCCTATTGCTCGACATGATTGATAGTTGGTATGAGAGGTGTGTGATGATATGCTCTGTTTGCATTGTGGCCAAACATCTCCACTTTGGTCTCGACTGTCCAAAAGACAGTCTTCCATAAGTCTGGTGATTTGTTCAGATGCAATTGTGCAAACCTAAGCCATGCTGCCATTTTCTTTTTAGAGAGAAGAGGCTTTCTCCTGGCAGCCCTTCCAAACAAAGACTTGTTCAGTCTCTTTCTAAGTGTACTGTCATGAACCTTAACATTTCACATGCTAACTGAGGCCTGTAGAGTCTGAGATGTAACTCTTGGATTGTTTACAATTTCTCTAAGCATTGTACAATCTGAGCTTGGGGTGAATTTGCTGGGATGTCCACTCCAGGGGAGATTGGCAACTGTCTTGAATGTTTTCCACTTATGAATAATCTTCCTCACTGTAGATTGATGGGCTTTTAGTTGTTTAGAAATGGCCGTAGAACCCTTGTTTAAGAACAATTGCTTCTTAAAGATCATTGCTGATGTCTTTACTCATTGGCATTGTGTTAACACACACCTCAGTGCTGGAGACAAGCAAACTCCTAAAACTGGCTTTTAGAGAGGTAGTCACACTTGCTGATGATCAACTGACCAAGGGCCCTTGATTAGCAGTGTATGGTTATTACTTAGCCTCTTCATATCTATGGAAGCAGTAAGGGTGTACTTAGTTTTTCACCCATGGCTTCTCCATTTTGGCTTTCTTTTTGTAAACTAAATAATGACATGGTGTAATATGTTATGTGTTGTTGTTCATCTGAGATTGTATTTACCTACTTTTAAGAGCTGCTAAGGACCAGATGATTTTACTATGTCCTGAATGATAAAACTATAGAATTCAAAGAGGGTGTACTTACTTCTTCAATGACTGTAAACCTAGTTACATTTATTTTGTTAACCAAATTAGCATATTGATTATTATCAGTATACAGAATATAACTGTTACTATCATGTAATTATTATTACTCCTATTTTTGTTATTAGATTGGATCAAAATCTGGAACATGTATTTATTTATAAAATGCAAATACTTCACTTTCATTTTAGAAAGGATTTAAATTAATATACAACAGCCAATTAGAGTTTCTTGTCTGCACATACATAAACATACATATTTGTATAACGCAAATGTAAAACTCAGTTTTAGAGTGAGGCTTAAAAGAAATTCAACCACCATTACACATTAACTGCAATTCAATGCTATTAAAAATATTAAAATATTTTATTTGAAAATGCCTTGCAAAGAAGGTGTTGAATTTATTCCCCAAAATTGTAGAAGTGGTGCCAGGCATACCTCCTGGAAGATAGAGATGGAGCTGCAGGGACATTCTTAATACTCTCTCTGTCTATCAGATTTATATAGCTGCCCATCTCACCAGAAGTGTCTCTAGGTGGCATATAACAATCAGATGAAGCCAAAATATAAAAACAATCATTACAAAAAATATAGACATCATTAGTGAAAGGCTTTTTTTAAAAAAATCATTAAAAAATTAGAGTATACAAACCACAATGGAGAAAAAAAGTAGAGCAACCACATATCACCCACAATAAGGGAGCCGCCTCAAAATGCTGCCAGTTCCCTGAGACCCCTAAACAAAGACCACAATCATCTGGGGAAGAGAGGGAGAAATAATGGTAGCAAAATAAGAAAACAACTACTGTACTCTGTATACAGTATTTGAAAGGGTCAAATGACACACCAGGCCCCACCCAGTGGAAGAGACTGCAAACAACACAAATTCAACTTCATCCAAGTATGTCTGGTATACCAGCTCTCTTACCAGTTCAATTTCAGAATTGAGAAAGCCTTTTAGCCTTTTGGATAAAAGGTGAAACGTCTTCGACTTGAGAAAAATCCAGTCCAGATGCCTGTTTTTTTAAACTTTGTTGCGATTCATCCAAGTAGCTGCCATTTGTCCTGCCCGCCAACCCCACCCCTGTCCTGCACAGGTGAGAGTCCCCATAGGAGCCCTGTTGTTCTAAACAGCAGCTCGGATTGCTATTTGCATCGTTGCGGCTGTTGCCTTTAGGATGGAGAGCAAGGGATCCCCAGCTGGAAGTAGCAGACTCCATCCATGGAGGAAAGAAAACAAAGGAAATGAAATATCAAAGGAAAATAAAACTGGTAGGGTATCATAAACTGACTTTCTCGACTTGGTACTGTCCATCCGTACTCAACCAACTCCCATAATTTCTGGCTAAAAGAGATGTTGGGAGAAGGATTAGAGTTCATCTAGAGGCCATAAGGGTTTGGAGAAATTGCACAAACTGCCTTATTCAGAAAATGAGTGGTGTTGAACTATTAATTTGTGGCTACTGCTAATTGTGGCTTGCTTTGTTTAACAATCATGATGGGTCTAAACTTTTTTAATGTACACATTTCAACATAAAAAGCAGCAGTAATCTGATGATTATTAAAATAACAATGATCTGATAATTGTTGTCAGCTGCCTTTTGATGGGAATTACCTTTGATCCTGAAAGGTAGGATAAAAGCAAAGCAAAATTTTAAAAAACACAAAGTATCTATTTTCCCATAGCCAAAAACACTTTGCTCAGTGAAAATAAACTCTTTCGCAATCTGACATGCTGGATACTTGATTTTATAAATTATCACTCAGCTGTATTATTCATTTAGTTTAGTTTTTGTTACCCAGTTAACGTTTTAGGATGAATCATGACGTGAAGAAGAACTTTATCTGAGAACTCATATAAGGAAGGGATATACCACTCATAAATTATCTTTGATAAACAAACTAATAGAAAAATGGATGACTGAGGAATGGATAGGTGATAGATGAATACTAAAACAGTGAAGATACTTCCTGATGAGTTATGGGATTTAAATGCAGTGTACGTATGTTTTAAGAATCTGTAATAGCTAGAAGAATATCTTCCCAATAAAGTATGAGCACATCTTCTCCGCAAAACATTGTAAAGGAACTTGTATAATTGAATACAGTATTCAAAGTACTTCCTACAAATCAAACTCTAAATGTGAAAGACACTTCTAAGGTACTTCTAGGCAACCAGAACAGCTGAACTTGCGTCTTATGTAGCTCCTAATTCCAATACTCTGAAAATAAGTCATAAACACGCCTTTCATTAACATGATTTTGCAGCAGAGGTTGTCAAAGATGAGTAGGCTGTCACCACATTTCAACTAGAACATGGGCTTCAAGAGTACCAGCCCATTGCCCTGTTTGGGTGGCGGGAGCTGGAACAAGCAGCCTCTTGCACTAAGAAGCATGGAAATCCTTCTTTTTACTAGTACTTCCAAGGACCCTTGGGCCTCACTGACTCACTCACTGACTCACTTGGAGTACTGAAATGGTTAGGTTAATTTTCCAGAGCACTACAGCCCTGAAATCTGGTACCAGACATATGTCATCTGAGACATTTTAATAGCTAAAATAGTTTGGAAAATTGTAGAGCTCCACCTCAGAAGATGGGATTGAGCGATTGTGTTGCCTCCAAAGAGTTAAAGCAGAGTTTCCCAAACTGCAGGTCAGAACTCTCCCTCCAGGGAATCTCAACCATGGTATGTGTGTGTGTGTGTGTGTCTGTCTGTCTGTGATCATTTTCTTTAAAACCTGATCAGTTTTGTGCTGGCAAAGTGCAAGCAAATGCACTAGAAAGTTTGGGAACTTCTATAATATATGTTATATTTTAACTTTTCAAAGCACTGTATTTCTTTTTTGCCCAACTCAACACAAATGAAATAATTAGTTTTATTCATATGAGAATGACACAATTTAATGTTTTTTCATATTGACCCATGGGGGTGATTGTGCTACAAAGTTTGAGCATTTCTCAATGTCCTTGCAGAAAATTAAGGTTGGCTTATAGTTACTTGAAAGTGTTGACAGAGGATCTGGAATACACCCCTTCAAAACAGGAAGGAAGAAATGTATCCCCTTCACACATGCTGCACAAATGGACTGAGTCATTACTGTATCACTGTGCTACTACCAGAAGCAGATCTTTAGTAGTTATGCATCCCAAAACATGCTATTAGTAGCAGCATCTACAAAACAGGCATTCTTTTTTTCTTCAGTCACAAACTAAAATATGATCTTCACTTCATTCCAGAAAAGGCCATGCAATACTACTGGCTTCTAGTGGCTAAGGCTCCAGCCTAGAAACTAGGAGACTGTTTCTAAAGCTGTGAATTCTAATCCTACTTTAGGCATGAAAGCCAGCCAGGTAACTTTGGGCCATTCAGTCTCTCTCCACCCAACTCACCTCACAGGGTTGTTGTTGTGGGGAAAATTGGAGGAGGAAGAAGTATTAGGTATGTTTGCTGCCTTGAGTTATTTATAAAAATAATAAAGGTGGGATTAATTTTGTTTTAAATGGGAATTCTCCATACATTTGGAAAAAGGAACACTTCCATTAACTTCAGTTCCCTTTTCATTTCTACAGTGATCAATGTATAACCCAGCTCATTTTCTTCTTCTTTTTGTACTGATAAGGTACATCTGGTGATTTCGGATTCCACGCACCTGCTCTGACTCTAGCATCTCTTATGGGATCTCAAAGCCATCCTTCCCAGATCCCTTGCTGCTGCTTCAGTCCTGCATCCAGAGTGCCAGTGCTCAGGCAAAGGACTAGGTGAATAAGTAGTTGGGTGAGTGGCCAAATCCTAATCATTGATTGGCAGAAAAAATTATACTGGAGGGTATCACACCCACAAGGTACACAGCCATTGAATTTGGATATGAAACCTCCATTTAGCCAGGATGCTTACTGATATGACTGTTGCCTTTCCTATGATTCTTCCACTGGATCAAGGAACAGGCATATATTGCAGGAGAGGGGCTAAAATTTGAAATGGGATTCTTTTGCTTTCTCAAAATTTGATTAAGAGCTTTCAGCAGGACTTCCAGGAATAATGATGAAAATGAGAAACTTATTTCTTTTCTCTGAGCTATGATTGCAAGAACTACCTGTAAAACTATTTTTACTTGACTTGTCTAACTTGTCCCTGGCTTCCAAGAAGGGGCATGCAAACAAAATGGAAAGAAGGAAAAAATTCTGACATAAAATACATGAACAAAATTATTAATGATGGAAATAATAAAAAACACATCATTATAAATAATTATAGCAAAAGTACAATTTATCCCTTAGTTATAGGGGAGACAGTGCAGTATTAACAAGCAGTCTTATGGATGTAAGAGTAGAAATAGTAATAATTATTACTAGATCTTTGGTAAAAAATGTATACAGTCCATTCCACCTACAAATTTGACCACCTCTGTCCTGACAGAGCCAAGGACCCTTCCAAGGCTTTGGACCCTATCTGTGTCTCTTGCAGACAGGCGGATGCTCAGGTCTTCTAAGCTTCCATTAAGCAGCATCTCATGGAAACCAAAGGAGAACCATCATCTGGTCCTGCTCCGCTCCTCTGCTTGGCCTTTCATCAGTACCTTCAGAAACCGAGTTTCGGATAGCGCAAGGTTGCCTATTCGGGAGCCGCGAAGCAGCAGCAGGTTTGATTTCCCTCCCCGTCCCATCATTTACCAAGGCGATCCGGCTCCGCCAAAGACACAGTCGCGCGTAAAGCGCACTTACCACCATCTGCCGCTGTTATTCACCGCGAGAGTGTTGGAAAGTGAGGAAAAAGCCAAAACCCACAAGGTCTTCAAGCCTAGCATTAATGCCACGGGGCTCATCGCTTCGCCTGCCCTGCCTGCCTGCTCGGCGGAACCGCAGGAGGGGGGGTGGAAAGCGGCGAATGATAGATGGGTGGGTGGAGAGGTGGGATGTCGACACGGTCTCCAAAGCTCTGCGCTGGCGAGGCGCGCACCGTGCGCCCGGGAAGCGGCCGTTGTATGTCCAGAAGAGTGGAGCCCAAGTTGAAGTTTTTACCGGAAAAACGGGGAGAGAAAAAGGGAGAAGCTGCAGGAGAAAAATCCCTCGGGCCTCACTTTCTGGCAATCCCGCCTGCTGATGACTCTCCAGAAGAGAAATTAAGAGGCTAGAGGGGGAGAAGCGCCGTGCGTCTTGCTAACTGAGGACTCCTTCCAGCATGTCTGCGATCCCCTCGCCGGGGCCGGCTTCTTATAGAGGCTGCGAGGAGGGTCTCCATGGAATGAGCCATCCAGTCAGGAAGACCCAGCGCTGTGCGCGCCCGCGAATTATGCGCCCTTGCGCAAAAGGGACGCATCACAGCCTAGAGGGCGGCGGCGGGGGGGGGCTGTAGAAAAAGAAAAGCAAGGAGGCTTTTGACGGGCCGCTCCCCTTCGCTTCAGATTAAGTTCCAGAAGTCCCGAGGGGCCGAAATCCGCTCATTCGGGAGGAGGGGAGGCTACTCATGCTCGTCACTCACCCCACCTCAGTTACTCACCCCACCCCAGCCCAAAACGGGACCACGACCAGTCATTTGCTCCGAAGAATATGTCGCCAAGCGCTTTACTCTGTCCTTCATGACCCACGCGAAGGAGAATCCAGACAGCGCGGAGGCTCTGAAAGGCAGCCGTCCCGGGCATCGGCACAGAAGGGCCGGAGTGCTGAGCCCCTCACAGCATCGGCCCTGACCGCGGTCTTCAGCCGCCGCCTCTGCTCGTGCAGTTCCATCCCGCGGGGATCGCCTCTCTCCGGGGGACTCCCACAGCTCGCCGCACTTGGCTGGCGAGGCTTTGCGGTGGTTTCGTTCCTCCTCTCCGGAGTCTTTTGGCTGCCGCTAGCCAGACGTCATACCCCAGCTTGGGCTTGGCTTGCAGAGTCCTCAGCGCCTCCTTTCATCCCGCGGTGGCGGAGAGAGAGTGAGAATGAGAGACGGAGGGGGAGAGGGAGAGGGGTCAGCAGCAGATGGAGCGAGTTAAGGCGACTGCCGCTCGCGCGCTCAGCCTCGACGGCGCACTTCTAGCCCGGGAAACAGCGGCCTCTGGAAGCTGCAAAGGCCCAGGACAGAGGGGTCGCGGAGTACGAGGCCTGGAAGCGTCCTCCGGAATTCCCCTTAATGCGACGCGTCCCGCGTCCCGCGTCCTGCTCTGCGCTGGGCTGATGCTTTGCGTCATTCAACAGGGGTCCAACTCTCTCTGTTGTTATTTTTATTATTACTTGTCGACAAAATTCTGGTAGGTGAGATGTGATTGCTCTTTTTGCCGTGCTCTGTCCTATTATCCGTTAATCTTCTTGGACTAATTCTTGGATCCCTCAATTTCTTTAAGGGGAAGAGGGCTGTAGTTCTGAACAGCGCTGCTGAAATTAGCCGGACGGGAAGCTGAAAACAATCTAATACCGCTCAGAACCTTTGGCTTATGGCTTCTCCTCTCCCTTGCCACTGATCATGCTGGCAAGTATTAGCTCTCTACAGAACATAACTTGTGACCTCTTCAGGGTCACTCTTGGCCTTCCAAAGCCTCACTGAATTGGTTAATTTTAAACTTTAATTTTACATTCGATTAAATGAAATTTAATTTTTGTCTAGACCATATTTGTCTTTTGGAGTACAACCCCTGGACATGCCATTCATGGGCCAAATGTAGTCTTTGCCTGAAAAATGGCTCTGTACCCTTTTTTTCACAGAGACAATGGACAATCTGCTTCCCAACCTCAGATATTCAGATTCTTTATTGGCCAAGCATGGTTAGACATGCAATGAATTTGACTCCTGTACAGCAGCTCTCAGTATAATACATAGCAAAGTTAGTTATTTGGTAAGTGCAGTCAATAGAAAGGAAGTATTAAGCATATCCTTCTGTTCTATCATGTAGCATGACTATACAGCATTAGTCAGGTTTTCATTTTAATGATGGTGCGGGGGAGAAAGCTGTTCTTGTGTCTGGTAGTTTTGGTATGCAGTACTCTGTAGCGCCTACCAGAGGGAAGAGGTTCAAACAAGTTGTGTCCAGGGTGAGAGGAGTCTTCAGATATCTTCTCCACCCTTTTTTTGATCCTTTCAATATGCAGGTCCTCTATGGTGGGCAGGCTAGCTGCAATTATTCTTCCTGCAGTCCTGATTTTTTTTTTTTTTTTTTGGAGTCTAAATCTGTCCTGCATGGTTGCTGCACTGAACCAGATGGTTATAGATGTACAAAGAACAGATTCTCTGATTACTCTGTAGAACTGTATCAGCAGCTCTTGAGGCAGGCTGAACTTTTTGAGCTGATGCAGGAAGTACATCCTCTGATGTGCCTTCTTAATAATTATGTTGATGTTAGTTGCCCATTTTAAGACTCAGGAGATTATAGAGCCTAGAAACTGGAAGGTCTGTACTGCTGATACTGTGTTGCTGAGTATGGTAAGGGAGAATAAACTAGTAGGACTGTTTCTAAAATCCACTGTCATTTCTACAGTTTTGAGTGTATTCAGCTCTAAATGATAGCCTCTTCAGACACTTATCATGCTTTGACATGGCAGCCATCAAGAGATGA